>JACXGM010039801.1:0-10487 GCA_016801145.1 Umbra pygmaea
TGTTACTTGTGTTTAATATATACATCTATATAAAGATAATGTCATGATTGCGGTGTGGTCGTGTAGAGAGGGAGACCAAAGTAGGAAGTAGATGGTTGTTACTTGTGTTTAATATATACATCTATATAAATATAATGTCATGATTGCGGTGTGGTTGTGTAGAGAGGGAGACCAGAGTAGGAAGTAGATGTTTGTTGCTTGTGTTTAATATATACATCTATATAAAGATAATGTCATGATTGCGGTGTGGTTGTGTAGAGAGGGAGACCAAAGTAGGAAGTAGATGGTTGTTACTTGTGTTTAATATATACATCTATATAAAGATAATGTCACGATTGCGGTGTGGTGGTGTAGAGAGGGAGACCAAAGTAGGAAGTAGATGGTTGTTGCTTGTGTTTAATATATATAAAGAATATCGGGGTAACAAACATGAATCTCAGTTGCTGGTGAACAGTAGGAGCGAGTACACAAGTAGGAGCGAGTGCATATAGTAAGCTAATACTTATATAGCTTACTATGCTCTCACAGTGGCATGAACACTGACAGCTAACATACAGGTAAAGCATATGCATAAACTTCCAAACTCCAAAACACTCTTTTCACAACTTACATGTTCCTAGTGTAGCCCCCGGACAGCCTTTCAACCCAGTGACAATAAATTATCATAGACAGATGACATTATCGATAATAATAAATCATGTAACAGTATTCAATGCCCAACACCTCCCTCTAGTTTGGCCACCATATATATAGGAAAACTAACTAAAACACGGCTGAAGGTAATCATTAATCACCAGATCTACAAGATTCCAGCCTATCCTAGCCTAGCAATGGCCAAACTAGAGAGATGTGTTACTAGAACGTAAAGGGACATACCACAAAATCAACTCAAAACTACTTAACAGAAATACACATACAAGAGACAAACCATATATTTAATGAGTCCATAGCTCAGTCCGATGTTAACGCCAGTCCTTATTGGGCTGGACTTTACACACTAAAACCTCTGCAGTGACAGCCAATGTCCTGAGCAGTATTTTTATGAGAATATGCCAATGTTATACAGTCGTATGCAAAAGTTTAGGCACCCCTGACAATTTCCATGATTTTCATTTATATAAAGTTGGGTGTTTGGGTCAGCAATTTTATTTTGATCTATCAAATAACTGAAGGACACAGTAATATTTCAGTAGTGAAATGATGTTCATTGGATTAACAGAAAATTTGCAATATGCATCAAAACAAAATTGGACAGTTGCATAAATTTGGGCACCCTTGTCATTTTGTTGATTTGAATACCTCTAACTACCTACCACTAATTAATTGGTACACACAATTGGTTTGGTGAGCACATTAAGACTTGAACTCTTTGATTCTCCTTTGAAGAGTGGCAACATTGGGGCCTCATGACTAAAATTATATTGACAACTACTCCATGAGTTGATGTCATGTCAGGGACAGTGCCACACACTACTCACTAAGAGCTACAAGTTATGAGACTGCAAACGCTTGCTTTTGTGTTTTATTAAATTTTATTTAGTTTTTAGGATTACTGTTTTTATAATGTTTTATTTTACTTTTTACTTGTTTTTATTGTAAAGACTAAAAACTACTCACTGGGGTTAGCATGGTTGCTTCTGAAATCCCTGCTGCAGTGTATGCATCCTGGTCAAGATCTACAGGAAATGTATGATCTCTGTAATTGCAAAAAAGGGTTTCTGTAAAAGAATAAAATGCTGTCCACAATTTGAGGTTATAATTCTCTCATGCTAAACACATTTATTCGCTCTACCATCAGGTCGTTGTAACTTGATGATGAATTGAAGATGACATTTGGAACAAATCATTGGACGAGATGTCAATGTTGTATTGTGGTTGTTGATTGGTAAGGGAGAGGGTTCCTCCAAGGCATCTTATGACATGTGTCTTGGCCAATAAGATACTAGCATGAAAAAGGTATGAAAAAATAGCAGTGAATTGAATTGATATAACGATGTCCCGCCCTGGAGGTAAAAGAGCCGATCACCTCCTCTCGCCTCCTCTAAAAGTCTACAGTACATTATTTTTCAAACACTTCACCCATCTGCCTGCAGATGTCACTGATTAAGAATTGTAATCATCATTTAATCTATTCATTTCTAAAGAATTAATGAATTATGTTATAAATTATACAGAGATTTTGTAATAGTTTATTTTAACCAATTACTATTTTTTATATACTTGAACTCCCTTTTGCCTCTTAAAAGAAATGAGGAGGAACAACCTCCCCTATCTCAATGGATCCACTGATAAATATATATTATTATTATTATATATATATATATTACACACACATTTCTGCTCATAAGTTTGCATACCCTGTCAAAAATTGCATAGTAAACCTGAACTAAATGCTCCCTATTCAAATGCACTTTATAGACTGCATCAGACACTTTATAGACTGCACCAGACACTTTATAGACTGCATCAGACACTTTATAGACTGCATCAGACACTTTATAGACTGCACGAGACACTTTATGGACTGTATCAGACACTTTATAGACTGCACCAGACACTTTATAGACTGTACCAGACACTTTATAGACTGCACCAGACACTTTATAGACTGTACCAGACACTTTATAGACTGTACCAGACCCTTTATAGACTGCACCAGAAACTTTATAGACTGCATCAGACACTTTATGGGAAGTTGCAATAGCATAAGGTCTTTACTGATTTTTACTGGTGAGAATGATTGTCTATGTGACTGTCTTTTATGTATTGTATGTTCTTGTGTATAAACTGCCTTTTTTAACCTGATTATCTGTGACTGTTTTTATGTATTGTGAGTTCCTGTGTATGTTCTGCCTTTTCTAACCTGATTGGCACCAAGACAAATCCCAGTCAACTGCGTGTTGACATGGCAATAAAGTATTGATCTTGAAATGTGAAATTTTGGTATTGATTTTGATGCAAAAAAATTTCATACAGAAAATCTGACTGTTATGTAAGGAAAGTGATCAGATGAATGCATTCATTATCACAGTTGTTTGGCTCCTTTGTAAACCATACTGTTAACTGAAGTCACCCAAATGGCCCTGATTAAAAAATGTACATGTTTGGCCTTGTTACAGACACTCAAGGTGACACACACAGGTTAAAATGGCAATTACAGGTTAATTTCCCATACCTGTGGCATTTTAATTGCAATTAGTGTCTTTACATGAATAGTTGTCAATCATTTTCTTAGCTCTCACATGGATGCACTGAACAGGCTAGATACTGAGCTATGGGGAGCAGAAAAGAACTGTCAAAAGACCTGTGTAAAAAGGTACTGGAAAAAGTTGGAAAAGGGTATAAAAAGATATCCAAAGCCTCTTAAATGCCAGTCATTAATGTTCAATCACTTGCTAAGAAGTGGAAAATTATGGGATCTCCTGATTCCAAGACAAGGGCAGGTAGACCAAGAAAGATTTTAGCCAAAACAGCCAGAAGAATTGTTCAGGATATAAAGAAAACCCACAGGTAACCTAAGGAGACCTACAAGCTGCACTGGAAAAAGACAGTATGGTTGTTTCAAGGAGCACAATACGACGATACTTGAACAAAAAATGAGCTGCATGGTCGAGTTGCCATCAAGAAGCCTTTACTGTGCCAGTACCACAAAAAAGCCCAGTTACAATATGCCCAACAACACCTTGAAATGTTTCACAGCTTCTGGCACACTGTAATTTGGAGTGACAAGACCAAACTAGAGCTTGGAGAGTGGTTAGGAGTTGCCAGTAGGGGCTTGTGATGACACTGAGGAGACAGAGACGTGCGCAAAACCTTTAGGACAGGAAGAATGTTCTTGAATTGATTGAGGTCACACAGTTAAATAAACCGTATTGTTTGGACAGAGCAGGCATTATCTTCGTCAGCGACGTCATTTCACCAGTGACTTTACACAGCAATGCATTTTCAGATGAATTGAAGGTGGTGATGATGCTTCGTTTGCAGCAATGCAATGCTGATGATTTGGGCCATCACAACCATCAATAAGCCGAATTGTCATGGACACAATTATTGCACTTTCATTGACTTCCCAACAACACCCCACATAATCCAAAAGAAGCAAATACAATTCATGCAAATAGCCGGCTTCCCAAGAGTAGTAGGCGCAATGGATGGCACTCATATAAAGATCATTGTTCCCAGTGTCAACGGGAATGTTTATATGAACAAGAATAGCTACCAGTGGCATCAACACACAAGTTGAGTTTGATGCAGACAAAACTAGATTTTGGATGTGGTACCCAAATGGCCTGGTCTACCCATGACACACGGATTTTGAATGAAAGTGGCCTGAAGCAGCTGTTTTAAAGGCCCCTTTTGTCGCCGGAGTGTCATCTAGTAGGAGATAAAGGATACTGTTACGTCCTGTAGTTCTGTTTAGTGTTTTCTGTGAGGTGATCTGTCCTGTCTGTGTGCTTGTTCTGCTCTCTGTGTGTTCCCCATGCAGGTGCTGTCAATCAACCAATCATAATATATCACTGGCTCTTCCTCCTTTAACCAGTGCAGCTGTATCTAATCAACGTATCCCATCAAGCCCTTCTGTTTTTAGTATATATGTTTGGTTGTTGGACGTAGTCAGGAGCTTAACACAGAGCTTACCCCATAGCTCACTGTTGGCTTTCTTGGTTGTGTGCATTATGTGAATGGTCTTGAGAGAACTCCATAGTATATGTGCACTAGGTTAGATCTGAGCACCCACTCCATGTATTTTTGTTAGGGTGCCTTGACCGTGTGCCAGATAGGATAGTGTTGTGTTTAGTGGGCTAGGTAGGTTAGGGGAGGGGTGTTCTATATCAGTTCTTTGCTATGGGTCCGCTCAGCTGCTTCTCCAAAAGTATTATTTTTAACGTGGCAGAAATAAAGTCTTTGTGAAACGGTACCTGCTGGTGTTCTGTGTCCTTGCTTGCACCTACGAACTCATACCCCATTCTCTGACCACTTGGGCAGCGAGGTAGAACGTAAAAATACCCTTTATGCTGGTGGCTGCTTACCCCTTTCCATTTGCCACTCACAGAAGCCCAAATGTCCTACAACAGGTAGCCTATTTTGTAAGCTATTTATACACGATTTTTTATAGTTTATTAATAGAATACTGTATCCTAATATAGGCAATAAGTAAGGTTTCAATGTTGTATCCCTTTACAGGGCAAATCGTATCTCACACAGCGTGGTGGAGAGGGATTGGCCAGTGGAAGCCCAGATTCCACATTCTACACTCAGACATTTGACTAATTCAGCAAGCATTAGTGTTTCTTCTCTTCCCTACAGTTCACTCGATAAAGTGGTGCTGTTTATACCGTGTCAACAATCGGAGCATTTAGTTGCCAATAAATGGTCTATACTCATCGCTGGGTGATGCTAGACCGATTAAAAAAACAGGAGATTGCAGTTCTCATGACTTCTAGAGATACGTTTTTTTGGGACTGATATTAAATCAATCTAATTGTATTATTATAGACAGTAGAATACCTTTCTTTATTTAAATAAAGCCTTGTTTGTTTTAAAATGAATTAAGGAAAGGAAAGAAGTATCGTGGACTACTGTATATCCTGCGTCTGCATTCTCCGATCAGAATGCATCCCTAAATCCTTTGTGAAAAGTTGTATTTATTTACACAGTATATCAAAGTACAGTTTCACTTTGCGGGACAAAAATGTTTAACGAACAATGTTTTTAAGCTGTCATACTGTAACCTCTGGAAGCTGCTCCCTCAAAATATAACTTATTTTTTCGCATAGACTCTCATTTCCGATATGGTGTAGCGGTCTAGGTCAGTTGTGATTAGTTAACATTTTCAGTGGAGTGAGTTGCAAGTTCTAGTCCCGGCGGAGGCCAACTTTTCTCTCAGTGTTTAGAGGACGCATTCAAATTGTATATTAGAATTGTAATCATACATAAACAATGATCAGTTCAATAAAAACACATCCTAGAGACCACTTTTTGAATTATCATCAATTTTTGCAAATAATCAATGTAACTAAGTCAGGAATCCTGTGTTAAACGTCACAGCGCTATTTGTCTCTCCCGCTTTCTCATCTACATGAATGATAAATAAAATGGGGTTTTACACAATGCTTACAAATGTATACTGTTGGTAATTAAATATATATTTTTATCTGTCGCCCTTTGTGCTGACCAGACCAGAATGTGAAAAAATAAAAAAAGCGCAATCTGGCATTTCCTCCTTTTTGGCAGAGATAAGCGCGCATCATTTTTGTAAAACAATTACACTTAATCCCCCCTCGGCCAGACCTGCATTGATGGGCATTTAGCTATAGTCAATGTTACAGAACACCCAACCCCCCACGTGCTGATTACATGAAACCAGCTATTCTCAATCTGAAAAACGTTTTTTCAACATGTAAGGTTAGGGTTTAGCTCCTATTCGAATTCCGATGGTCTCTATAATAATAAAAAAATGGTTTCTATAATTAAACAAGTGACAGTAGTTTAAATTAGTATATTGTCTCTAAAATAGCTACATGTGTTTTTAAACATCAAATGTTAATTCTGCTGTTAATATAGCAAATCATTTCATCATAAGAATTATGTCTTGCGGAATATAGTCAGGCTATTTTTGTGGATACGAGTAACCTAATGCAGTAGTTTCTCAATTCAAGTAATTCGTTCTTACTTTTAAAACGAGACAACTTGTTATATCAATATAATTTCCCCTATTCTGTTTTTATAACACAAGTAGGCATAGTTTTTTTGTCATCTGTTGTTATTTTCTTAAAATCTGTCTATCATTTGTTTGCGCCACATTTATCTAAAAAGGAGAAAGGTTTTGCGTATGAACGGGAATGCATTTGCGGATTGGGGGGTGGCAAAATTGGAAGTAGCATTTTATCGAAAAGCAGGGGGCAAATAATTGTTTTTTCATCTGATCCAATTTGGCGTTAAGAATTTTCAGTTTGACGGTACCTGCCTAGCCCAATAGCGATGCTCCTTTCTACACCTGCAGATGTAGCTCCAATTCTTGCCACTAATGAGAACAGTTTGTAAAGCTGAGGCATTGCACTGTTCAACTCCATGGGCCCTATCTTACACCCAGTGCACTTTTTACACCAACGCATGTATCATTCCTATCTTGGACCCAACGCATATTGGACTTTTCCCTCCACAGATGCGCGTTGATGAACTTGCATTCATTGGGCGGTTCAGCGAAAAGAAGTGGAGTGTTCCGGCGCAAAGTTTCCCTGCTCCTTAATAATTGCGTGTGCACAACGCGCATACACTTTATTGCTCCTCTCATCTACACAAAGGCAGCAGTTCCCATTATTGCAATACATAGTTAGAGGGAATATTTTTACCACATGAGGGAAATCATTGTGGTGTCCGAAGATGTGAAAAAATAGGCATACATCTAGTGTACACATTTTGAGAATGAATAATTTGCACTGATATACATCAACCGCAAGGGAACCCATTCAATCAACATACAAGTTATTTGCGATGCTAATAGTAAAATCACCCATGTCTTTGCGAATTACCCTGGCTCAAGCCACAACTCATTTATGGCAAAGTCTGCCATCTTTGATAAGAATCCCCCCTTGTATGGGTGGCTGTGAAGGGGACAACGCCATGCATTAAAGACATGGCTGAGGATGACACCATTTGATGCCAACAACAGGAGGTGAAATGCTGTTTAATCGAAAACACACGAACATGCAGTGTGTGAACGAACATTCCGCACACTGAAAATACGCGTCAGGTGTTTGGATAGGACAGGAGTCACTTTACACTACTCAAGTCGCAGCATTCTTTGTGGCTTGTTGGTTTACACAACATGTCCATGAATCATGGATGTGTTGATGACATAAATGAGGAAATATTAGAGTGATGTTGAAATGCATGTGCCGTTGCTTGCCACTTAACACAAATGGCTTAGAACTTTTTTGACAAAAGAGTGAGGCAAACAAAGTAATCTCGCTCTACTGTTAGACTAATTTGCAAAAATATTACCATGCATTCATAACCTGGTGATTCAGTGAGAGTGAGCCCAAAACATCGGAAAGTATGTCTTTTGACATTTCTTTATTTAGATTTTGTAAAAAATAAAAATCAATAGCAATCCGCCATGGAACAAGCGCGCCTGTTCTTAAAGGGAATGTAAGATGACCATCTGATTGGTTTATTGCATGTTACTCCCAAACCACACCTATGAGTAATGACGCTACTTCAGACCTAGCCAATTTACATTCGCGTCTGGCGAAAGAGTCATTTATCCCGCTGGTGAAATAGCAATAGTCACTTGCGTTTCACGTTTGATACTTGCGTTTCAGATCGTTAAAATAGGGCCCCATGTCTTAAAGCAACACCAAGTAATCACACGGCTTTCCCCTGTTACCATGCAAGTCCTGCTCTGAAAACAGAACTTGAAGTTCAGACCTCAGTCTCCCTGAATCAAAGTGATGGCCATAACATTTCAGGAAATGTTTGGAAATCCTCCTCTACATTGTGACTGGGTCAGAGCACCTCCAAAACTCGGTACAAATCAAGTGTCCAAGGAAGGAAAAGTGATGAACCAATGGCCGGCCAAGGCTCGGTGAAGCACATGGGGAGTGAAGGCTGGCCCATGTTGTCAGATCCAACAGACAAGCTACTCTAGCTCAAATTGCTGAAAATGCTAAAGCTGGTTCTGATAGAAATAGTTTTGGTGGCAAAAAGGGGACCTACACAATATTAGGCATGTGATCATAATGTAATGCCTGATCGGTTTATGTGAGTAGCAATAGTGTATAAACCTCTAGGATAAGATGCCTGATCAGTGTATATTATTTGTTATTATCTAGTGCTATGGTTATTGATAGAGATTGTAATAGTCCATGTTGATGTGGAAAGGAGCAGAGACACATAGGGCACTGAGATAAATCGACCAGTGTTTAATATGAAAACACAGTGACATACATCAAGCAGCCAAGATGGGCAAAAATGTTTCACTGAATTGAACATATCAGGCTTGGAATTTTGTCATTTTAGGGGCAAGGCCATTTGGCCTTTGGTGTCAGAAAATTTTTGAGGGCACAAAGGCCACATGCTAGGGCACAAAGGCCATTGAGTGAAAAAAAGAGGATTTGGAGCATCAATTTCTGATAAAAAAAAACACACATGACATGAAAACATATTATTCACTTATTTACAGTTTTTCTCATTTGCTAAAACACAATTAATTATACAATTAATTCGTAATTCTGAAATGTAACTTGCAATATGGGGTAGTTGCGATGCACAAATATTCATCAATGATCGCTGGTTCAACAATCCACTGAACCGGGTGGTTATCCCATGAACACCGCTAGTCACACTGGAGAACTTGCGTACACAAGGTCAGACCAGACATGAGATTTTATCGCAGCCTAAGCTCATGTTCAAATTGATAAATCCCTTGCTTTGCATAGGAATCAGCGTACGCCCGTCCTACACCTGTTTTAGGTCATACGTACGTTTCATAAATGCCAATGTGTTTAGTGTCAGTCTAAGTGAGATCTGCAAATTGTGTTTTACCATGAGAAATGGTTTAAGGTATTGATAACAGAATGCCCAATTAGCAAAATGAGTTTAGGCAACTGAGTACTTTTTTCAGCCAATGGGTTTTAGTGTCTTAGCAATAGAGAAAAACTGTAATATCATAACTTGAATAACATAACTGATATGTTTTTATAAAAAAGTTAAATTATCATGTTGACCCTGAAATTACATTTACTCCTGTAGCAATTTATGTATTGTGCATTTATTTCATTTCAAAAGATTAACTGATGGACACAAAAATACAACACCAATTCCGAAAACATTAGGCCAGTATGGCTAATTAACTTACAGTATGTAATACTAAAAAGCACAAACCAGACAGGTGTACTGTAGCTTATTGGTTTTTAACTAGTAAGCTAGTAAATTGCTGTCAACGCAAGTTTAATGCTCCACTCGACCATTTGGTAGAGCACACAATGGCTTTTTTCACAGCGAGGACATTAAAGGGTTAAGTGGTATTGGTGCATTCAGGAAATTGGAAAAAGAATTCCCAGGTAGCAGACATACTTGGCCCACATCTGGCGTTAAGCTGGCACAGGTGGCATTCAGTCGGCACTGGCATACGGCATGTGAACCGAACATGGCCCAGGTGTGGCAGAGGTGGAACTGGCTTTAATGCGGCAAACAACATGTGGGCCAGTTACTGACCAAAGTATTTGGCCCAAATACCTCTGGGCCACATATGTGTGGCCGGTCTTGTCCCACAGTCAAATGATAAAAGTAAAAAATTGTAGTCAGCAAAAAACTAAAGATCTAACCAAGTGAATAAATTTTATATTTAGTATGTATGCATGTATGGAAATATGCTTGTATACTCACTACAAAAAAATTGGGTTGTCAGAACTATTTACATTTTGACAAGATTCAAACATTTGATTATGACTTGGATACAAGTTTTATTTAATTTTAAAGCCCAT
>JACXGM010039802.1:0-10487 GCA_016801145.1 Umbra pygmaea
CCCCCCCCCCCCCCCGCCACACTTTTTATTACAGATCTGCATGACTCACGTAGGTCACATGTTCAGGTTGGAAAATCCGGAATAATCCGGAAAAATCACATCCCTGAGTATAGCCTAAGGACCTTGGCTACTAGCTAGAATATGTATGTTCGTATGCATGTTACGTTCTTTCCTCCCAAGTATATACAATCACAGACAGCTACATTGACGCTTATGATACACTATCCACGACAGTTAGTCCTCTACATTAAAACAAACTTTAGTTAGCCACTCAACCATTGCTGTAACTTTCAGTCATTATTTCCAGACAACTGCACCAAAAAAGTATACATCCACACTGGCTTTAAATAGAACAGAGTTAGCATTAACATATTAGGCATTTTTACTATTTTATGTTAGTTCCTCAGCATAGAGCCCTATATTCCACTGCTGGTTTGCTTCTAAAGCTAAGCAGGGTCGGGCCTGGTTAGTCCCTAAATGGGAAACCAGTGCTACTGGAAGTGGTGTTGGAGGGCCAGTAGGGAGCACTCTTCCCTCTGGTCTTAAGATCTTTCCCAATGCCCCAGGGCAGTGATGGGGACATTTGCCCTGTGTAGGGTGCAGTCTTTCGAATGGGATGTTAAACAGGTGTCCTGACTCTCTGTGGTCATTAAAAATCCCATGGCACTTATCGTAAGAGTATAACCCGTGTCATGGCCAAAATCCAACCTTTGGTAAAGTTAGACAGAAATATACTCAACAATAGTGAAGCTAATGAATTTATTCCAATAAAAATAAACAATTCACAATAACAGAGCAATCTATTCTCAAATTAGCAGTTGTAGTATGTTGACAGAAAGGCCCTAGATGTGTTGGAGGGAATTTGGAAGCAAAAGACTCAATAACAGTGAATCTATTGAATTTATATCGCAATAATAATAATACATAATAAATAGGCAGAGCAATCTTTTCAATAATTAGCAGTTGTAGTAAGTTGATAGGAAAGCCATAGATGTGTGGAGTGATTTAAGGCAATAGACTCAATAACAGTGAAGCTATTGAATTTTATTTTCCTGAAATGAATATATTATAAATAAGCTAAACCACCATTTTAGTAAAAGTTTTATTTTTAGCTTTATTTTTGCATAAATAACAGTTGTAGTATGTTAACAGGGAGACCCTAGATCTGTGGAGTGAATTTGAAAGTGTTATATTCAATAACAGTGAATCTATCAAAATGTATGTTTGTATCTACTTTCGGTTTCGCAATTTGTAGACGGTGCCTAGACGTTCGGCTGAAAGCAGAAGCCTCACATCGGTGCACTTTATTTATCCACATATTTCGATGGTTCTTTCAGATGAAAACCGTGTTGTAGCTTGTTGTCTACCTTACTACGGTTAGATAGTGCTGCCTATTGTGTAATGGAAAAGTTTTGCTTATGATTTATTGAACCGCAATCTGCCAATTTCTGTCTAACTTTACCGAAGTCACTGTGTAAAGTGCTTTGGGTTCCTTGGAAGACAGCGCTATGTAAGTCAAAACCATTATTATTAAAGTATTTACACAATCACCGACAGCTAGACTGAAAATAATGATGCTACAGTACATTCACTCCATAAAGCCCGGGGGCAGGATACAATGCTAGTTGCTAGTTAGCCACTCACCCAGTACTCTTAACTCGTCCTTTCGGATACATATCTCTAGTGATAATAATTGTAGTTCTCTTGATACTGTATTGTCAATTTTGAACCTGATCAATTCATTGAACTGAATTGTGAAGGGGAATCGAATATCGACTTACAGTAGATAGATAGTTTTTATTAATAGACTCAAGGTCCATTTAACCCTTCAAGGTCTAAGGGGTTCTAGGTCCGCCTGGCACATAGTTGACTTTTTGGCCTCTAGAAAGGTCATACCTTGACCTCCAGTGAAGTGCCTTATGGTTCTAGACTCAGCAGGCCCATGGCTACAACATGGAGGAATGAAAACCAACATTCTGGGTCATTGAATTTGATGTTTTATTAAATATTTATCCCAAAACAATTAAGAACGTATGTATTTTCTGTTGTTTTTTATATGTAAAAGCATGTAAACCATAATGAATAAGGCTTTTTATTGCTTATTGTCAACCCCCCAGGGCTCCTGGACCAGTGTGCAAAGTTTGGAGGCCATGCAAACAAGTCAACATCAAAGTGCTACATTCATTTCTTCCTACATTTCTATACGTTTTTTTTAAAATCCCATTTATTTTTTACTTTTTAAAAGTGTTGGTGTTATGCAGGATGATGTCCTACATCATTACAGAGTTGTTATTTTGTCATTTTCACCTTCTACTTCCTGTCTGTAGTGTGTTTAGTAAAATAGGCGATCGCCTAAAAAACATGACCCACTTTGAGGCACCATAACTCTGGTACCAAGCTTTGTTACTAGCATGTATGGTTCGGGAGATAAAGAGCTGTTGACGCTCTAGAGCGTCAGCTGATCTTTTAACAGAACATACACCACAAAAAAAGTAACTATGCTATTAGTTAATGAAGAGGGACCGGCTATTGTTAGCTAGTTATGCTATTAGCTAGCGTGGCTGGACAAAGCTTCAAGGTCATATTTACAATTGACATGACTTATAACATTCCCTTCAGTAGGTACTGTACATATTTAGCTATAGTCTGTCACCAAAACATTTCGAAATAAATTTGAAAATATCACACAATATACAAGAAAGAGATGCTAAATCGGCTATAATCACTTCACTAGACAGCTAATATGTCTAGCTTAGTCTTTGGCCTAGTACTAGCTATCATAACACCAAACTATAACATTGTATGCCCTTAAGTAGGTACTGTACAGATTTAACAATCCTTCCCCAATAAACTTCAAAATGAATTTGAAAATATCACACTATACACAAATGATATGCTAAATCGTCTATCTTTCAATTCACTAGACAGCTAATAATGTCACGTCTTTAAAACGGACCATTTGAATGATACTCACACACCAAATCACCTATGGTTAACATTTCTACATGTTTAGCAATTTTCTATAAACGTGAATTATTGATTAGATCATAAATGTTTACCTTCGTAACAATGGGATTAGCCGATAGTAGCTAGTTAGCCAGGTTAAGTGTCGGGTAGAGTGGTAAATAACTAGCTTGCTAGTGTTAAAAATAACTGATCAGCTACGATTGGTAAAGTGTGTTTCCCGAAATTATCCGATCTGATTTAGGAAGGTTCGTTATAGAGAAATAGATGAGGTGGCCAGTTGAGCGAATTGCTTTGCTCGCGGTATTTGTAAAATATTAATGAGTGTCTGACTACGTCTTCCCATCACCATGTTAAATCTTGTTGATGCAGTTTGCCTGCAAACCAGGAGCGCTGTTACATCCGTTTTGATTCAAATGAATGGAGAAATTAATCACCTAAATATTTAAATAAAACAAACTAAACTATTGAGGCTTCCTTGTGCAGGACCATGTCTCTTGTCCCCCCCCGTCTCAGCCCCAGATGTTATGCTGCAATAGTTTATGTGCCGGGGGACTAGGGTTATATATATTTATTTTGGGGTCAGAGCTGTGTCAAGGTACTAGACCCAAGGTATGCCCACTCTAATGTTCTTGACGTCATGTTCATCCTAGGAGGACCCTAGGAACATGTGACAGGGCCATGTGGCCTGATGACTCCTTCCTGTGCCCGGCCCGCTGCTGTGCGGGATCCCATGTCACTGCGTTTGATGATCCCGTTTCCACCTGATGACACCAGCTTTCATCTCCAGGCGGCTTCACGGTCTTCGTTCGCAAGAACACCGAACTGTATTGATGCTACATAAAGACTATGGTCACAGCCCACCCTTCATATCTTCATTGCTGGACAATAATTTGGTTTGACCTTATTACAATGGGCTGTGTACCTTCAGATCCCCCACCCGGTACAGCCAGAAGAGGACTGGCCACCCCCTTGAGTCTGGCCTCCCTCTAGGTTTCTTCCTAGGTCCCTCCTACTAGGGAGTTTTTCCTAGTCACTGTGCATCACTTGTGTTGCTTGCTTTTGGGGGTCTCGGGCCGGGTGTCTGTCAAAGCACTTTGTGACAACTGCTGTTGTAAAAAGGGCTTTATAAAATAAATTTGATCGATTGATTGATTGATTTCAAAGATACAAGCACACTGCACCATGATAGGACACATTAAGTGCAATTGAAAGAAAAAAATATAGCTTGCAATAAGGCGTCTCTGAATGGGTTCCACATTTGGGTGAAATAATAATAAAATATACGATTTCAATATATTGCTCGAACTTTGTCCGATCAAGATAATTACTCACAGAATGGATCTGGACTTTTACTCTGAAACTATAAGAGGTTTCTGGGAATTTATATAGAGCTTGGCAACCGACATCACTGCGCAATGCATTTTGGGATGTAAACAAGTGGCCGCCGACATATTGTGAGGCCACAATAACTGTCAAAAACAATGTTGAAAAGTCGATTAAAAGAACAAAATGTAGTATACAGAGACAAACTTCTACCGGATGCAAGAAAACGTTACCTGGAAAACATTGCATTGATCGGAAATCAATGAGGTGCTTGCAAGATAATTTACTCGAGTCCGATGATTTACCTCTCGAAATTTCCAGATATTTTTGTATAGTTAATCTGTGAGTGCTTATATACCGGGTTCAGCTTCGTAATTTTAAATCTATGGCAACCAGGTTGGGAAATTAACATGCGCCAAATGCGGGTAGATTTTCACTTTGGCAGGTAACTTTTCCCAATCTACCAGCCACTCTGGCAGGTGAATTGTACAACATTTGATTTTTATTGGGCTACTTTAAACATTACTTGTTTCGGATTGGAGATAAACACGTTTAACAAAAATGTGGAAACTTCCTCATTAACAAAGATTCTGTCGAGGTGCACGGAATGCTAAAGGCTCATTGGATGATTCAGCTGTCACTCAAATCACTCTTTAGTCTGTGATTTTAATGATTGGATTCTGATAAACGCCACTCTCATTTTACCAGAGACAATTACACACGCAATGTCCAACTTCTCAAGTGTAACTTAAACTATTAACAACAGATTCTAATTCATGTATCTTACATCGCCATTATATGGTTTCTAATTATATTTAATGTTGTATTATGTTTCGTTTCATTATTGAAGAAGTACTTGCAGCTTTGATGGGAGATTATTGGGTGTCAGATGGCTAAGTGGTTAGGGAGTCGGACTAGACTCAGAAGGTTGCTGGTTAGATTCCCTGCTGTGCCAAATCTTGTTGTCTTTGGGCTATAGGCACTTCACCCTAAATTGCTCCAAAAACAATGCCCCTGTACTTACTTTGAGTCACTCTGGATGAGACTGTCTGATAAATGACTAAAATGTAGATGTAAATCATTTAACCAGTGCTTCAATATTTTTATTAGTAATTCCAGATGTTTTACCAACAGATTTTTAGGAAATGAATTTACAAATGTGTAAATATTTTGGCATACGTCAAGAGTTACAACAGCAAAGTTTTACACCTCTCAAAGATGAAACTGCCTGCTGTTGCATGAGTGATTTAAAATTAGCTGACTAAAATACGGTAGTAGGTCATACAATTAGCTAACAGATGACATACCTGCCAACCTTAGAAATGTTTATGAGTACCAACTCAGCGCGGACACAGCTTTCACAGTGGAGCACATCATTTGGGAAGTGGGCATTCCACCGTCTCAATAAGCCCACAAAAAACATATGCACACTTATAAAATTACCTGTATAAATTACTTGTATATTAAATTAATACACTAACTACAATATTAGGGCCTTTTCCCATTGCTTGTAATTCAACAACCAAAAACTGCACTCTTTTCTGAGTCTTATGAAATCCTAAAACTGACTATACTGAGTGGCAATTTTAACCATAGAATTACAATGAAAACATACCATTAGGGTCCGTTATTATTAATAATTCTAGAGTGTAGGGCACTCCAATTATAACATTTCCAATTATTGGTATAGATGCTGTGGCAGTCTCCAGTTCATTTAGTTGTTTCCTCCCATGTACTTGACGTTTCCAATCCAAACAGGAGGGCTGGGTGTGCGTTATAATCAATTCTGCCATTATATTTTTATTAAATAATAAGTCTACCTCCTCATCTAACATCAGCACCTCCCTCTATCAGCTGCACTAACGTGAAACATTGCTGTACATAACGTGCTGTCATATGAATCACACAGGGGTGCAAGCACTAAATTGGACTACGCATTTAACAACTATAGTTATCTGTGTCTTTTTAATGAGCAAGTTCTCTACCGTTAGTTGACTAAAAGCTGTTGAGTTAGTTAGCTGCTAAAGCGCAATGTAGCTAACCTACCTACATTATTAACGTTAGTTACTGCTAGCAACCTAGTTAAGTTGTTAGCAGAAAAGCTAGCAAACTATGACAGTGTTGGTTAGCTATGTGCTTGAGTAGCTCCATTTCAAACATGTATTGGCGAAAAGTTTGGTCAATTTCCCTAGCAGTTTCCTAACGCATCAGTGGTAGGTCATTGTTAACGGACGAGGTGGAGCTGCCATGCGTGAATCCAGCAGCTGTATTACGATTACTAGATAGAGTCACTCACGGGAGAAGCAGGAGCATGAGTTTTTTTTCCTTCGCCCCGAACCCTGTCAATCTCTCAGCACTAGTAATATTAGCGTTAAGAGTGAATAAAAAAATCTGGCAAATACAGTTTTGCGTATATAACAGTAGTATTTCGTACCAGCGTAGTTTGACTTGAAATTGCGTAAATGGTACGCAAAATACGTGCAGGTTGGCAGGTATGAGATTAGCACAATTCGTCAATCATCTGAAAATTAGTCATCTAAGACTTGTCTTAACTAAGTGTCCCTTCAGTAATTGACCTATATTAATAACACATGTATTCATAGTGAATTTAATGTCTTGAAGCAATATAGAACATGCTAGTGCATTTTCTTTTATGTATATGAATTTGGGAAAAAGTGGCTGGTAAAAAATCTAAGTGGCTGGTAAAACTTCGGCATCCACCAGCCACTGTTAATTTCCCACCCTGATGGCAACCCACGTTCAGTTCACATCTTGAGGATCAGTCTGAAGTTTCCCTGAGCTTGTGAGGTAAACATTTGTGTCTTAATTGTATGCTTTGTAGATGAAAGATAACTGTTATCATTCACATACATTTGACATTTATCCAGTTAGACAAGTCATGTAACAATTATCGTTGCAGTACATGCCTTGTCTAATGGCATCTGTGCTACAGATTTATGATTAGATTTTCTTTCTCGTTGGGTCATGTGAATCGAAAACTTTGTCAAAACTCCTACAAACCTTAGTCAGAAATCTGAATCACAGATGAAAAACAGCAACTGCAAATAACAACACTATAGTTTAAAACAACAGAGCAGATAATATATGTAAAAATACAGATGTTAGCTCTATATGGTAAGCAGTACACGTAAAAAGAAACCAACATAGAAAGTCAAAGACATGATTAATTTTAAAAAAATTGCTTAGTAGTAGTTTGTTTATTTGATTGTATGATGTTGATAAGTTGAAACCATTTGTGATTGATGTTTGTCAAAATAAATATTTTTCTAATGCATGTATTGCTTGTTTACCTTGATCCACTTATCATATGTACCGGTACAATAGACAACCTTGGTGTTTTAGTACCCTCGTAGCACATTGTTGCCTTCGGACAACAACCCAATGTCTTATTGGGGGAGGGGGGATTTTATGATCGATATGTTATCAGGGACCCCCAAGCTCCCAGAAAATGGGGTTGAATGTTTTCCCCCCCCAAAATTAATTAATGCCATAGAGGGTTAGTTTGATTTCGTACATTTTTATTTGTATGCCATTTATTACAGTGCACACATGAACAATGATTGTAGATCATTGTTCAGAGCACAAGCAAGTCTGATATAAAGATGTAGCACCAGTTTCAGCGTAATTTTAACTAAAACTCTCCAAGTATCCTTCATTTTGCTAATTTAAAAAGTGTAAAGATTTGTCCTATTTCAAAAATGTCCACAGTGATTTCAGGCGATAAGAAAAGTACTGGGGCAAATGCCAGCTCACCACACATTTGCCAGCATCACTGATACTTGTGCCCACTGCTCTTTTTATCTACTCAGGGCTCTACAGTGCTCCCATTTCACAAGAATTTGCTCCTAAAAATAGACATGTGAGACAAAGAAAAAATGATTTACGAGCGCAGTGTCCAAGTGTCAGAAACCTTTTCGAGCTACAAAAATCACACCACCTTTAAAGGGCTGATTAGTGTAGCTCCATGTGGGGTTATCACATTTGTGTCGAAACTCTACACAGGCTCCATCTCCGACATGGAAATAACACGGAAATGTCAGCTCTTGCATTTACTTAAGCCCGGAGATGAAGTAATGGCAGACAAGGGTTTCCTGAATGAGAGGATGTTGTCAGAAGGGGGGGCAACACTCGTCATCCCTCCACTGAAGAAATCGCCTCAGCTCAGCAGGGAGGATACCCTGAAGACCCAGGCCATCGCCCGGCTGAGGATTTTACGCACTCATACTGTAGTAAATTTTGTACAGTTTTATTCTCACTCTCATCAGATCAGCCAAGTTGACATCAGTTTGATGTTTTGGAAACACTCCACATCAACATGTTTGTATGACATAATGTTAGGAAAGTGTTTATTGTCTCAGACAGTTCTATTTCATTAAATAACCCACATTATAGACACATTACAATTATCAACCCGTTTCTAAACTATGCAGTTTGTGATGAAGTATGTGAATAGTTCAGTCCGTTTACAGAAGCGTCTGTCTGATCATGGTGGAATTAAGACTGTGTGCCATAATTAAAGTTGCCAGCAGGTGTCACTGTAGAGTCAAGGTTTCGAAACGTTTCACGACGCCTCGAATCAAATGTAACGGATTTAACTGTCAAAGTAGAAGTGTCGAAACGTTTCACGAAGCCTCGACACAAATGTTTCAATTGTATCAAATGTTTCAAATGCCTCGTTTTGACCATCACTAGTGGCAGATGTGAAAGGGACTGGGTGAACTCAGCCATAATGATGTGCTGCTACTAGCATAGACGGCAGCTGGCAGAAGCACGACTGCGACACCGGATATAAACATAACCCGCATCGAGGTACAACGGAAGTTGTCTGACATCACGTGAAAAAGGCCTATTGTATTGTGTGTAAATAAACATTAACAGTAACAAATACGTTGTACACACAATTTGGTTGAATGTTTTGTCAGCGTTTCACGTTTCAGTTGTAATTGAACTCATGTGACAAACATACTTACAAGTGTTATAAAGAATAGCTCGTGCTTCTTCAATCACAGTGATCAAAATAGCTAAGTTACTAAGTCCTAAGTGCTTTGTTTTGATCACATTCATTGATTCAGTGCACTTTATTTGAACAAGCCTAACTTAGCTTGCTCACTTTGCCGCAGTTGACAGAATAGTTCTAAGTTACAAAATGCAGAGGAACCTATGACTACTCCTCTTGGGAAAAAAACACAAGGAGAACACAATCATTTGCTAAGTGAAGTACATTTACAATACCTGACTGAAAATGCCTGGAACACACTTTCAATTAACTTCGGATGTCTGCATAGTGTATATCCGTGCGTCTTCGGATATCCAGGCCATCAGTCTTCGCTTGGATACATGGGACACATGACTCCATTCTGTTTCCAGGCCGGAAAACAATAAACATAAAGTCCGTTGTCTTATCTTTTTTCCCCGTCGACCGTATAAAAAAGGACATTACATCCAACAACACAACAGGTTCTTCCCATTACTAAAATATCCTCGGCGCGTTACAACAATGACAATATACAAAACAAGAGGCCTCACAAAATGGCGATTTTTCCCATCAGCCAGCGCGGCGCCAGAGCCGTGACGTCACGCCCCAAGCTCTATTGATCATTGGTTACACTCCTGCACAGTAGGTGGCGGTAATGCACCTTTAACTTTGGTTGCCAACTTCCCAACAAACAAACTCCCGAAGAATTTGAATTTGTCATAAATACTTACTCAGGGCCTAAGTATTATTCTCGAAGAGCCTCATTGGTACGGACATATACAGTGGGACTAGGTAATCGAAACGTGGGTCGAGTAGGGCAGGTGGCAAACAGCTACGACAGTTCCGATGCGAATGTCCGATCAGAGAGAAACCAGAAAAGGATTACTGTATCGAATCACCTCGGGACGGTGGACACCCGATCAAAGTAGTCTATGAATTTAACCACGGCGCGCGAAGCAGCCTCTTGAATTAAATCATACGGAGCACTGAGGAGTAGTTACAAGCGTGTGTGTGACCAGGTGGAAGCCGATTACAGGTGTTCTATTGTAAGACTCAATAAGGCCAGAACGACACGGTGTTGAGGAGCGAGGATTCGGACGCCTTCTTCAAACGCTGGCGGCGGTTCGGCACGGCTGTGCTGTGACTGGGGCAGAGATGGGTGACGACAGCGGTGGGGGAAGTGAGGGGGAAATGGAGCACA
>JACXGM010039803.1:0-10486 GCA_016801145.1 Umbra pygmaea
CGTGGGTGGGCCGTGTCCGGCCTCGCTCTCCGGTGCTGTTGGTGGCGGTGTATGCACCTTTAGAAAAATTGGTTGCGATCCGCCATAAAACCCCATAGAAGAAGAAGAAGAAGAAGCAATACTTATTCCTGCGCCACAATTCCATAGGTTTTCTGTCCAACCCCAGTTGCGAGTACCCTGAGTTAGTGTTTCATCCTAGAAATTATTAGCATCACCTGTGCTAAATTTGGTTTGGAATGAAAACCTTAAGGTTTAATGTCACGTAAAGGGGACTTCTTAGAAGTTGTGGCAGTTTGTTTGTGTATTATTTGTTATAAGTATTTAGTTAAATTATTTAAACGCTATTTGTGCATGTGTTTTGTATAATGCGCCGACCTCTGGGCGCTGGGAGAGTGGAAGGCACTTGGTTACTCATGGCACATAAATGGTGCACTGGATAAATACCCCCAGCAGTGCGTAATGAGTAATCAAGGATGGTCAGCGCGCATTATTATAAGAGTCAACTCCTGTCATGGAGAGGGGACATGGAAGATACAATTACCATTGTGAGACCTTTTGCAGTTTAGAATTTGTCAGTGTGTATATTTGATTGAGCCTTCACCTTGCTATGTGTTGTACAATATGTACGTCATTGTTTGAACCAAGCGTACGTTGTATGTTATTATCGCGTCAGTGCCGCATTAGAGCACTTGTAATTCCTTCATGTCTCCATTCATTAAACATCAAGAATGCTCCTCCCTGCGCTGGTCTCCATTTCTCTTCACACACCCCATGTTAAACATTTAACCTATGTGGGGTATAGAAACTCCACTGGTGTGAAAGTTTAGGCTACTTGAGACAAAATTACATTATTGAGTGATTTCTAACAAAACACTATAACTATCACAGTAGCCATAAATTATTGTTTCTAAACAATCCATCTGTTTGAAACTGAAAGCTCTGCCGAAGTTCAGTCAGGTGAGAAAAAAACAGTTTGCCAGTTCTAACAGACAGATACAAAGTTTGAATGGATTGATCACTCATTAAGCCTTGAGTTGTTGTAGGTTTGAGTTTAATAACAATAACTTTTCAAGACAGACAAGAATGAGAGAAAGAAGCTGCAGGCTGACAGGGCTGAGGGTGCTGGTCTGATGGAGATTAGTGATCAACTAGAATGAAACTGGAAGTTATGATTTCAGTTAAAATTTTACTGTTTTTGTTGACATAGTCCTAACAAGCTCATGCACTGAGTGATTTAGCAAGACTGAGTAGATTTCAGGGTTTCAATCAATGTTTATTTTATCAAATGTTTGGAATTATATTGAAGGGTCACGCAAAGGAAAGGCTGAGGAAGAGTGAACACTTTGGGGCCGTTAAAAAACTATGGGGGAGCATGCCCCTAGAGCCCCTAGAGGCTTACCCCCCTATAGATATCTCTAACGACGTCCCTGGGAGGCAAAATAGGAACATCAACTGAGTCAAGGCGAAGGGATAGATCAATTAGGCCGATAGATGTAATGTTTGTAATGTGATTTCATGCTTCATTGTAAAATTATTTTTAAATATAAAAATACAGTAGTTGTCACAACTGATGGTGTTGTTGTGGTTTTATGTAGGAATTGAGATTGTGTTCTTTGTTTTATTCTGGGACTGTCACGGATCCCCAGTAGGTGTGTGGAGATGAATGAGACAGGCACGAAGGAATGCCAATAATCCAAGTATATTTATGTCCAAAGGACTCCAGAACAAACAAAGACTGCCTCGTAGGGCGAAAGCAAAGCATATACTGACTAAAGAACAAACACACAGGAACCCGCGACATAGAACATTGGCTGGATTTGACAGAGACACTTGATAAAACAATAAAACAAAGCCGAATTCGGCTGAAACTAAATTGCGGCGACTGTGGTGCCCAAAACAAATAAACAAACAAAAAAAAAAAAACCTGACACTACAATATGATAACACTCAGTACATTACATGCACAAGTCGAAAGGAGTTTCACATTATTTACATAGATACAAGCCTTCACAGGGCGATTAATTACTACACCTTAATGCAGTGGGACACAGACATCACACTCTGCACACATACAGGTTTAATATCTTCTCAGTACAAATACTCCTTAATGCATAATGCAGTATCAGGCGGGAGTGTATGAATCTTTCACTAGTAGCTCAATCAGATTTGTTCAACATAACAACCAGTAACAGGAGTATGAACTCACACAATGAGGCGCACCACCTTCTGGAACACCTAAGCATATATACACCTGGTGTATGTAATACTTACATCTAATTAACCCAGCCTTTTACTTACTAGGATAATCATGAGTCCAGAAGGTGGTTCCAACGTCCCATAATAAACTCAAATACCTTATTCAATAGTCATTACTACATTAATCAAACGCAACACAGTTCAATTTAATATAGTTAAGTTTTTATGCCACAACATGCCTAAAGCCCCTGCTATGTTGTGACAGTAGTTTATTTAGATTCATGGTGCGGCTGCTGTATTTTGTTAGTTTATTTTGATACACTTAAAATTAAGGTAGTTGGTATCTTAATTTAAAATACATTTGGATATATCTTTGTCATATCCTGCATTGTAATATGTTAAATATATATTGAGGAACCGTAAATACTAATACTGGATAATTAAATGAAATGTTGTCCCAAATTGTTCAAATGTTTAAATAGTTGAAATGCTAGTCAGGGATGGACTGGGACAAAAATTTGGCCCGGGACTTGAATCTGTCGCTCCCAGCGTCTGTCCTTCACTGGGTTTCTCCTTAGCTAAATATAGAGGAACTCTCTCTCGATTTGACGGCCAGGCCAGAGCGCAGTTTTGCACTCCTGCGGAAGCAACAGCCAGTCCATTTCAGCCTACTGTCACCCATTTTAATATGTCCAGGACTGTAACTGACTGACCGGCCTTTAAAGTAAAATACGGCCCGTTTGGCCTGGAATGGACCAGCCGTTCGGGAAAACTCCCAATCCTCCCAATGGCCAGTTGGTCCCTGATACTAGTAATAAATTTAGTTATAGCATTGTTCCATATCATTCCAGTATGTATGCAGGTATTCATATTTACAACCAGCAATACCAATGATACTGTATCTATATGGGTCAATGTTGTAAATACAATGAGCATGGTGCAATCTCATTTAAATAATCTCCACTGAAAGCACTGCTGTGCCACTGTCTTCTACACTGTGTGCACAATTATTAGGCAAGTCAGTATTTTTACAATATTATCATTATTATGCATGTTCCAACTCTGGAATGCTTATTAGATTTATGTGATCAGGTGATGTGCATTTTTGTAATGAGGGAGGATGTGGCCTAAGGAGATCAACTTCCTATATCAAGGTGTGCATAATTATTAGGCACCTTCTGTTCCTCGGCAATATGAGCCAAAAAAGAGAAAACTGACTCAAAAAAGTCAGCAAATGTAAAAAGACTTTAAGAGGGATGCAGCACTCTTGAAATTGCTAAGATATTTGAGCGTGATCACAGAACCATCAAAAATCTTCTTGAAAATATTCAACAGGGTCGCAAGAAACGTGTTGAGAAAAAAAGACGCAAATTAACTGCCAAAGATTTGAGAAGACTCAAACGTGAAGCTACCAGGAACCCATTATCCACCAGTGCTGTCATATTCCAAAACTGCTACCTACCTGGAGTGCACAGAAGGTTTTCAGTGCTCAGAGACATGGTCAAGGTAAGGTAGGCTGAACAAGATACACTGAACAAGATACATACGTTGAAATGTCAAGACTGGGCCAGGAAATATCTTAAGACAAATTTTAAAAGGTTTTATGGACTAATCAGATGACAGTGACTCTTGACCTCATTAATAAAACTTTGCGGTGGACTTGCGTCAGAAGTGGCGTATGGACGAAATATAGGATGTGCGTACGCAAAGAAATATTCAGATTTATAAAACCCTGCGCACGCACATCCTACGCCATTTTCCATTTATAAATCACAAGCAACTCTAGATGTGGCGCAGATTTTGCGGCTGCATGTCAAGCCTATAATTGCCCATAAATAGTCAGTGAAACGCCCCAAAATTAATATTCATTGATTGAGAAATCATGGCAAACAGAGAGAGGAAAACCAAAAAAAGATACTTCACTCAATGTGAAGTAGAAATGATTGATGGTGAGGTGTAAAAGAGGAGGAAAATTTTGTTTGGAGGGGATAGTGTGGCCATTACTAATGACAAAAAAGCATTGGAGTGGCAAAAGTTTGCAGACACTGAGAATGCAGCCTGAGAGTCGGACCATGGGCGAAATAAATAAAAGTGGTCAGACATCAAAGTCGATGCCAAAAAGCGTCTAGCGCTTCATCGCGAAAGTCTGCCACGATTAGGGAAAGATTAGTTAAATTAGTGAGCAACATGTCTGCATCATAAATTATTTGGATATTGATGGAATGAAAATTCTTACGATTAATGACAGCAATTTCTTTCTCATTCGGTGCCCTTATGGCAACATGAGTGCAGTCAATAGCACTGATACATTTGGGAAACCGGAAATAGCTGCAAATTGTGATTTTGTGTTTGCCTGTTCACCCACAGTGTATGGAAACTTCATGTAGGCTAATTATGCGACAAGCCTATTATACCTAACACGTCTGGTACCTATAACCCGGCTAGGGTTGGCTGAGATAACCCTGACCTATCAGCCAATTCCCTGTGGAAAGTGCCAGTTGCCAGAAATCCTATGAAAGGTGCCACTAAATAAAATGCACTATTAGGCTATTATTATTATTTTTATCTTCTAACAGCGAAAGATCAGCCATTGTGCGTCAGTACACATTGCGATGGAATGGCTTTTTATAACCATCCATTTGACTGTATCTGATAATCTACAGATGTCGGTATTAATCTAATTGTAAATGGGAAATAGTGGTTAAGACATGCATCATGATGGAACACATTTAAAAATGATACGAACTAAACGCATATAAATGAACATTATGATTCTTTAGCTGATGACGACATATATAATGAAAACTACTTTACCCAATGGACAATAATGACTTTCTATTTATTATTTATCTATCTATCTATCGATCTATAAATATCTATCTATCATAATCTATTTGTCTTTCTGCTCCGCCAGACAGAGAGATCAACAAGAATATCAGTTTTAAACATGATTTTGTTCTGTTTACTGTATTATTTATGAGGATGAATTACATAACATGCCAATATAATTACAGAACATATTTGAGTGTTCTTTTTGCAAATATGTCTTTATTTGCATTTACGTTGGCTACAATCTTGTTTTATTTTACTTGTATTTCACCACAGGCTGTTGATTTTGAGAATGGCTTTATGAAATGTTCATATTATTAATGGGAGGCAGTATTTCGATTTCGTTTAGCTACACAATGGTCTGCAGTTTCTGACAGCTTCACGTGTTTCGCCCATCTGCTGGGGGTCTCCATTTCTCATTTCACCCGTTTTTGTGTGTACGCATGGGTCAGAGTTGCCATGAAGGACCGCACATTTTCCGTCAAGTTTGCTTTTTATAAATCCCAATTATTACGTAGAGAGCTGCGTGAGTCTTCTTTTGTGTGTACGCCACGTTTATAAATGTGGCCCCAGACGTCTAGGACCGTGACTGGATCAGTAATGAGCACAGAGTTCCAATTAGACTCAGACGCCCGCAAGGTGGGGTAATGGTATGGGCTGGTATTATTAAAGCTGAGCTAGTTGGACCTGTTTGGGTTGAAGATGGACTCAAACTCAACTCACAAACCTACTGTCAGTTTTTAGATGACACTTTTATGGGCAGACATTTGTGCCACCACAAACTGAATCTGTATTGTTTAACTTGAATAATTGAGTTTAAAAACTGAATCTGAATAGCACAATTTAAAAATAGAATTTATTAGTTTGAAACTGAATTACAATAAAGTTGAAACTGAATGTAATATTTTGAATTTGAATTCAGTTGCACTGAAAATTCTAATATACTTTAACATTCAGTTCTCACATTTCAAATTCAGTTCAGAAACTCAGATTCGCTATAAAAAGTCAAATTCAGATTTTTACTGGGACAGACATCCGAGGCCTTAAGGAAAAGCAATTGAGTGCCGATGCATGAGCTCGTCCACAGACTCCACACCAGTCTATACCGCATCAGTTTTCACCATGTCAAAGCATGTCCAAGGGCGACAGGTTTGTATAAACATATATAAGACAAAACTTTACAAGCTATACAATTGATAGCAGGACTGTTAGATCTGGAAAATGTTGCACAGTTAACGTGCTTAAATGAAAGATTTCGGACCCAGCCATATTTCACTAACTTGTATACTCAGACCAGGGCTCAGCAATTATGGCCGACGGAGCAACTAACAAAAACTATGTGGTACCAGGTAAATTTGCCCAATAGAAAAGCTGAAAAGGCGAGCCGTGTAGTCGAGTCGAGCTGTTTCGTAGCAATGGAAATGCTTTGAAGGCTAGTAGAGGCAAGGCGGGATCTTGCATCTTTCAAGACCTTGATTTTTATGCAGGACAATGCTCCACTGAATGGCTAGCCAGTAAAGGCCTTAAAGATTAAAGAATAAACTCTATTGAGAACTTGTGGTCCCTTCCTAAACAGTCGATCAAGGGTGAAGGATAACAGTACACATCTCTGAACAGTGTCTGGGAGGCTGTGGTTCCTGCTGTACAATAATTTGATCGTCAACAAATCAAGAAACTGACAGACTCAATAAATGGAAGACTTACGACTGTTATTGAAAAGAATGGTGGCTATATTGGTCCCTGATTTGAAATGTCAGAAATGTTTATTTGTAAATTTTGAGTTGTTTGTTTATTATTCTCACTTTAACAGATGAAAATCAACAAGTGAGATGGTAAACGTTTCGTTTTTTTATTTAGTTGCTTAATTATTCTGCACACTAATAGTTGCCAAAACAATTGTGCACACATTGCAATTCTCAGATACAGCCAAGACCTCACTTTTGCTTTCTTAACTATTTGGGCTTGAGGTGTATTTACATTTTGGATTGACTGAGACTACTGTAGTTGTTCAATAATGAATCCTCAAAAATACATCTTGCCCAATAATTGTGCACAGTGTGTATACTGCTGAGGCTGGCAACAAATGGTCTTGCTGTGGCTGTGACAATGTCATCATTGTGACAATGAAGTCTTTCCCTCTGGCTCTTTCCCTTTCACCACCGTAGCTAACTCACAGTCTGTCTCCTAGGAAAGAAATAATGGTTTGTCATACTCCTAATTAGTAACTACCAGTACCAAAACTACACAATTACAACAGCAATAACACTTGCGTAAAACAATCAGGTTCAGTCACCAGTTTAAGTTGAGAGTGTGGTATTCATGAAATTGCCCAATTATGTCCCTATTTTACAATTCTAAGAAAGAGGGAACCTTTCATAATGTTGCCACACAAAGACTCAACAAACTTACTTGAGACTCACTGTCTCTGCCTGTCTGTCCCTGGTTGTCTGTCCCCAGCTCTACTGTCTGTGTGCCCTTTGTTGCCTGGCATAATTAAATAATTCCATAGCCTTTCACATCTTTCTTATGAAAACTTTAACGACTAGTCTTTGAGATATTAGGATACTAAGGGTTCTTACGTTGTGTTTTGGCGTCATAAAAAATAGTTTGATGTCTGTGTTTTCTGCCACTTTTATACCTGGCTGTTACACACACATGCACACTCAGTGTGCAGGTTATTTACAGTAGATCAGCTTCTATCATCTATTTTTTATAATTCTATAATGGGTTTTGATACACCTGGTAGATAACAAATCAGCTAACAAATGTGAAATGGATTGCAGTGACAAGGGTTGACAGCTGTATGAGTTCACCATTTACACAAACCAGCAACCTTTTGTAATTTTAACATAGTTTAGCTATGTTTTCATTTTGTATTGGCTAGCTTCCCAGAATAGCTGAATATGCAGAGCTAGCGAGCACCAATTTAGTTTCTGTGGTGTTTTCAATAATCTTTGCTATCATCAGTTTAATCCCAATATCAGCATAATCAAGGGCTTCAGACAGTAGACAGACATGAACACTGTCACCTTGCTAGCTTCTCTCATTGACTTGAATTCAAACACTGGTTGATGTTACTGAAGCTTGCAAATGTCAGCTAGCTGCTAGTTAACATAAAGAGCAACTTGTAATTTAATGCAGCAAAACTGAAGACTGGTGTAATATAAATAATGTTAATATGTTATATTAATGTGGTTTATTGTACAGTGGTAGTAAAGAAATGTCTAACATCGTTTTTTTTAACTACTTAATGCAGGTCAATCACCAATGACAGACTGTCCATTTCCATGCACACACTGTTTGTGAATGGCTATAGTGTAGATCTGGACAACTTCACATGACATTTTTAACACAGGGGAACCGTAATTTTAACAAGGGAAGGGACGAGTCTGCCTTTCCACTACTGCTTCGCACAAAGCATGAGCGCAATTCCTGCCAAGGTTTCTGCCCTTCCTACCCAAACTTGTGATTGGTAGTAAAAGTTGTTTGTCTGAAGAGAACACTCACCTGAACTTTTGTATTACAAAGTTCAGTTCTTGCTGGGAACCTAAGTGATCAGTTCTGCTTATCAGCTGAGAGACCAGGCCTATCAGCAGTAGGTAGTAACATGGTTGTTACGCGGCTTTTAAGAACTAGCAGGCTTACCCGTGGAAGTTATGTCTTTAATCAGTTTGTGATGCTGTTGGGTCATTCTTCGTTGGTTTTGTTGTAGGGGAAAATGTATGGTCGTTTTCCCTGTTGGTTCATCATTCTCATCAAGTCCTTTGAGCAACCTTTTAGCTGTTTTGTTATGGCTGGATGGCTCTGGAATTGGAGTTTAAATAGTAGTCTTTCCTGCGTGGCTTGGGCGGCTTTGTAATTGGGGTTGCCTGGTTTTATTTTGTGGCTGGGTTCATCTGTGAATCTTGCGAAGTCTGCTACCCAGTTATGGGGTACCAGTTTCAGGTGATGTATTGTCCATATTTGGTTTCAAACACTTGTGTTTGCTGTACTTGTGTGTTGAGTAGTTAGATTACGGTCATTCACTAATGCTGCAGATTTCTTATATTTTCGTGGTCGACGGGTTTGTTATTATCAGCTGGTTTCTGGATTTTTAGCATTGGGTATATCTAAATCGTTACAACATCGCTAGTTCTGGCTCACCGTTTCACTGTTAATGTATGGAGCTAAAAGAGTCTCAATAAAGATAAATGCACACACTACATTCACATATGCACACACAGGATTCATACATGCACACACATGATTCATAAATACACACACAGGATACACAAATGCACACACAAAATTTAAAAAGCACAGAAGATTCACAAATGCATACAAAATTCACAAATGCACACAAAATTCATAAATACACACACAATTCAGAAAAGCAAACAAAATTTACAAATGCACACAAGATTCAGAAATGCAAAGTGTCACAAAATCCATTCATGGTGCAAATAGGAACGAGACAAATTCGAAGGATTTCAAACTCAAACAGTGTTTAATACGGAAAACACTCTTTTACAAAAGAATACTGCCATGAGGGGCAAACAGTACGCAATAATAATATGAGGACACGCAACACAGGATGACATTACCAATAACCGACAGAGGAATAACAAAAAGAAAAATAAATACTGGACTTAATAAGGGTAAAATGAAAACATCTGTGAATGATTGAGAGTAGTGATGGGAAGTTTGATTATTTTTACTGAATCGTATCTTTGAATCTCGTTCATTCAAATTAACAAATTTTTTTGATTTGTATTGTTCATTTGCGCATGCGCAGATCGAAATGAACAAAAAGAACTAGTATACTGATCCGTACCGTATGTGGATCATAGAAATAAATAAGCCTTCGCAAAAAAGAAGGAAATAATGAAATTAATTAACTATATAATGAGTCGAACCTCAGGTTGAAGAGGAACAATGTGGATTCCATCCTGGTCGTGGAACAACAGATCAGCTCTTTACTCTCGCAAGGATCCTGGAGGGGGCCTGGGAGTATGCCCATCCTGTCTACATGTGTTTTGTGGATTTGGAGAAGGCATATGACCGGGCCCCCCGGGAGATACTGTGGTAGGTGCTGCGGGAGTATGGGGTGAGGGGGTCCCTTCTTAGGGCCATCCAATCTCTGTATGACCAAAGCGAGAGCTGTGTCCGGGTTCTCGGCAGTAAGTCGGACTCGTTTCATGTGAGGGTTGGTCTCCGCCAGGGCTGCGCTTTGTCACCAATCCTGTTTGTAGTATTTTATGGACAGGATATCAAGGCGTAGTCGGGCTGAGGATCTCATCGCTGCTTTTTGCAGATGATGTGGTCCTGATGGCATCATCAGCCTGTGACCTTCAGCACTCACTGGATCGGTTCGCAGCCGAGTGTGAAGCGGCTGGGATGAGGATCAGCACCTCTAAATCTGAGGCCATGGTTCTCAGCAGGAAACCGATGGAGTGCCTACTCCAGGTAGGGAATGAGTCCT
>JACXGM010039804.1:0-10486 GCA_016801145.1 Umbra pygmaea
ACTCTACAGGGTGCTGTTTATGGTACTCTAAGTGGTGCTGTCCATGGTACTCTACAGGGTGCTGTTTATGGTACTCTAAGTGGTGCTGTCCATGGTACCCTATGTTGTGCTGTCCATGGTACTCTATGTGGTGCTGTCCATTCTAATCTACGGGGTGTTGTCCATGGAACTGTATGTAGTGCTGTCCATTGTAATCTACAGGGTGCTGTCTATGGTACTCTACAGGTTTTTTCCATGGTGCTCTATGGTGTGCTGTCCATGGAACGTGGTTGGGCACTTTAGTCTGAGCTTGGTTGGCCACTGTCCATTGTGATTTGCTGGTCACAGTGCTGTCTACACTTCTAAATACTTGCCACGGTTTTTTGCAGTGGGATGTTGTAATGGTGCATTTATTTTGACGTTTTGACATTTCACTATTAATTTTGAAATGAGATGTAGATGCTGCCCATTGTAGATTTTTGCTAAAGTTATGTGTGAATGTAAGAGGCCTAATTTTCTACCAGCTCATGGGATTACTGAGTGATTAGAAAAATATTAACATAATAAAAGATAGCATAAACTAATAGTAGTAAAGTGCATGTTAATCAGATCAATGTCACAATGTGTTGGATATTACAGATATTAGAGAATACATCTATAACGAGGAGCCAAATGACTTAGCACTATATTCAGCAGGTCAGGTTCTCTAAATACAGTCTCTGCTTTTAGATAGGCCTCTTAAATGAAACCCTGTGCATTACAATACTTCACTACTGTTATAACGGCACATAATAGGGATATACTCTAAGGGTTAGTTGTTGAAGCAGGTTCCTCCACAGGGTCTGGACTAGGAGGTAATGGTCTGTGTCTGGATTCCATTCCTTTAGTTCTAGAACCCTGCTGTCAGCCAATGGGGGATTGATGTGTAGCTGCTACACTCCATTTCAGAAAACTTGCTCTCTGCACTCTTAGAATCCCATGTCCTGTCACATGATGTGTTCCTTAATTATCCACATGTATTACATTGATTCGGTGTTATCAAAACAGCGGTTTGTATTGAGCTAAAGGTTACCTGGGTCCGGTGTTGACAGTATTCAGTGGGATTATTATTGTGAAGATTCCAAGTTTCTTAATTACATGGAGAAACACGCGTGGGTGTTGTTAGGACAGGCAAATGTTTCAGTGAGGAGAATAATGAAGGAAATCTAAAGGGATGGCAAATTGATGATAATGATGTTACATTTGAAAAAAAGGAAAGTAAAAAATCCAGGCACATTGGTATACAAGCTCTCCAGCTATGAGTCCTTAATGGTACTGGGAGATAGCCATGCTAGGCTCCTGATGAAAGTTGGCCTGCAAACCTAATAACGCTGCCATTGTTATTAGAATAACCAGTGTGATAAAGGCATCATCTGATTGATTCATCCTTCATATTTCATTACCCGGGTTGTGGCAAAAACAGCACCCTATTCCCTTTATAATCAACAACTTTTGACTAAGCCCCATGGGTAAAAGGTGCAAGGAATAGTGTCAAATTTAGGATGGTGTATGTCTCATTAGTATTTCTTACAGGTCTCATCAGTCACTATTCATAAATGATTTATATAAACAAACTTTTGTACCAAATGCAATAAGTATTTTGAATAAGAGATAGGAAATGTGAATATTTTAAACTGTGAAATTATGGATGTTGTGTATTGTTCAAAGTCAAAGTCAAAGTCGTTTATTTATCATATATGTATTGTTAGATGTATTCAGCTAAGGCTGAACAATAAAGTACTACTACTACTACTACTGTACTATTTTAAGTGGTTTGCTAAGGTTTTATCTCATCACATTGAGATATATATGACTAAACTTGTACATCATGACCAAACAGGTTTCATCAACACTTAGTTAGTATCTGATAATGTCTGTTGCCTTCTCCATGTAAATAACACAGCCAAAGATATTAACACCACAATTGCTGTGTTCTCCTTAGATGCAGAAAAAGCTTTTGTTTGTCTGGAAATCTCTGGTCATTTTCAGAACGTATGGGGCTAGATTCAGACTAATATGGTCAAGGTGTTATACAGTGGGTACAGAAAGTATTCAGACCCCTTTAAATTGTTCACTCTTTGTGTCATTGCAGCCATTTGATAGAATCAAAAAAGTTCATTTAATTTCTCATGAATGTACACTCAGCACCCCATCCTGACAGAAAAAACAGAAATGTAGAAATATTTGCAAATTTATTAAAAAAGAAAAACTGAAATATCAAATGGTCATAAGTATTCAGACCCTTTGCTCAGTGAGTAGAAGCACCCTTTTGAGCTAGTACAGCCATGAGTCTTGGGAATGATGCAACAAGTCTTTCACACCTGGATTTGGGGATCCTCTGCCATTCTTCCTTGCAGATCCTCTCCAGTTCCGTCAGGTTGGATGGTGAACGTTGGTGGACAGCCATTTTCAGGTCTCTCCAAAGACGCTCAATTGGGTTTAGGTCAAGGCTCTGGCTGGGCCAGTCAAGAATGGTCACAGAGTTGTTCTGAAGCCACTCCTTTGTTATTTTAGCTGTGTGCTTAGGGTCATTGTCTTGTTGGAAGGTGAACCTTTGGCCCAGTCTAAGGTCTTGAGCACTCTGGATGAGGTTTCCTTCCAGGATATCTCTGTACTTGACGATGTTCACATTACTTTCAGTTTATTGCTCGAAAGGACAAAAATATTTGTGTGCAACCTGTCTAAGCATTTGTCAGCCCAGCATGGCAATACAAAACTTGTTGCGAAAGATCCTGCTTGCCGGTCTATGGCGAGTGGATAGGGTTCATTGTAGAAGACATGCTTCCCCTGTCGAACATTGAGTTGCCCAGGTTTAGAAAAATACTAGATAAAATCCCCGCGACTCGCAAGCCACTGTCCGACAGGAAAACATTTTACTATTACCTGGACAAGTGTTTTTCTGATATGGAATCGAAGCTCAAAATAATTTTTAAATGGATCATGTGTCTACCACCGTGGACATTTGTGATAACTGCAACACACAATAATTCTTTAATATGTTCAAGAGTTTGTGACTTGGTACAGTATGTTAGCGCCTCTGGAAGCCACATCTCCAGGAGGCAGATGAGAGCGAGCTAAGGGGAAAATATTTTTGGGGGGATGACGTGCATTTTCTGTTTTCCTTTTTTTTGGGCTTAAGTGTAATTCGAATTAAATTCTATTGGATTAAGTGACCTTTTTTTTATATTTTTCATTGAACCCTTTTTTTTCCATTAATCAAATAAAAAGCTTTTTTTGTTCTCAGGAGATAAGTTTTGTTCTTATGTTTCTCTATGTTTTGAAACTTTACGTTGACCACATTTTAAAATGGACCCACCATAGCCTCCTTTATTCTGTTGTTTGTGGATTTTACAGTGAGAGATATTTCTTAGTGCAGACAGAGATATTGGTCTTTCATATAGATTTACATGCCATTTTGTATACATTATACAATAAACACAATGCAGACAGGCTAAGTGATGATAGGGCTATGATGTTAGTCCATGTATCTACATTGTATATCAAGAAACAGGAAAGTAAAGTAATAAGTAGTGAAGTTAATTTTCAAATGCAGTAACTAGTAACTAATTACTTTTTTTGAGTAACTACCCCAACACTGGTCTCATCAGACCAGAGAATCTTATTTCTCATAGTCTGGGAGTCCTTCATGTGTTCTTTGGCAAAATCTATGTGGGCTTTCATATGTCTTGCACTGAGGAGAGGCTTCCGTCGGCTCTGGAGCAGGTTTTCAGCAAGGATGTCTCTGTACATTGCTGCATTAATCTTTCCCTCTATCCTGACTAGTCTCCCAGTTCCTGCCGCTAAAAAGGGTGTAACATAATGAAATGTGTAAAAAGTGAAGCACTGTAAATACTTTCCTGATGCACTGTATACTCATTATGTATGCTGCTGTGTTGTGCGTGATTACCATTTTCAGATAAAGCCCTGACTGGTGGAGGGCTACAGTGATAGTTGACTGTGGAACTTTCTCCCATCGCTTAACTGCATCTCTGGAGCTCAGCCACAGTGATCCTTCGGTTCTTTTTTACCTCTCTCACCAAGGCTCTTCTCCCACGATTGCTCAGTTTGGCTGAATGGCCAGGTCTAGGAAGAGTTCTGGTTGTCCCACATTTCTTCCATTTAAGGATTATGGAGGCCTCTGTGCTCTTAAGAACCTTGAGTGCTGCAGAAATTCTTTTGTAACCTTAGCTACATCTGTGCCTTGCCACAAGTCTCTGAGCTCCTCGGGTAGTTCCTTCGACCTCATGATTCTCATTTGCTCTGACATGAACTGTGAGCTGTAAGGTCTTATATAGACAGGTGTGTGCCTTTCCTAATCAAGTCCAATCAGTGTAATTAAACACAGCAGGACTCCAATGAAGGAGTAGAACCACCTCAAGGAGGATCAGAAGAAATGGACAGCATGTGAGTTAAATTTGAGTGTCACAGCAAAGGGTCTGAATACTTATGTGTTCAGTTTTATTCAGTTTTTATTTATTCAATTTTTTTTTTATATATTTGCACAAATTTCCACATTTCTGTTTTTTTCTGTCAGGATGGGGTGCTGAGTGTACATTCATGAGAAATAAAATGAACTTTTTTTGATTTTATCAAATGGCTGCAATGAAACAAAGAGTGAAAAATTAAAAGGGGTCTGAATACTTTCCGTACCCACTGTATACCAACCCTTCCATAATGATTCTTACAGGCAATCAGTGTTCCTCTCAGTTAGCTATTGCAAAAATCACCTGGCAGGGTTGTCCACTCTCCCCACTCCTATTTTTCCTGTCACTCAAGCCACTTGCTCAGGCTGTTCATCAAGTTCTCTGCAAGATGACGATGTGATAATATTTATGGAGAACGCTCTTCAATCAACCCCTCATTAATTGTCAGTTTTCATTGACTGGCTTACTGACTGGCTATAATATAAATTGGTCAAAATCTGCATTAAAGTCTTAGAATAATTCAATAAAGGATATTGTTTTGCCATTGAATTTCTGAGTGCTTAAAGTTGCATTGTGTAAGATCTGCTCCCATCTGCTGGTGAAAATGTATATGACAAGCAACCGTGTTATTATACCAGCAACGTCAACCTGGATATTCGTTTTTTCTTTCAAAACAATAGCGCTCGTTTTGATTCATTGCAATAGTCATTGTTAATTCACTACACAGCCTGTGAATTATAACCAAATGCAATTGTATTGTGTGTAAAGAAACAATAAGAGCATGTGATAGCAAAAATAATAATTTTTATTAATAAAAGTAACAAATATGTTTTACACACAATTTGACTGAATATATTGTCAGTGTCTCATGTGAAAACACGATTACATTTGAAAAAAATTCACTAGAGTCTGTTTTATTCAAACAGAATACTAATTTTAGCAAAACATGAACATGGACACTATATATGCAATGAATAAACAATGATTATTGCAATGAACCACGAGCGCTATTATTTTGAAACAAAAAATCCCTGTTTGTGTTGCCAGCCGAACGTTCTTGACTACTTTACAGCTTGAGCCAGCGCTACTATTACATGTCCTCGAGAACAGGCATGATCTTACATCTTCAACAGACTTTGAAATTTCCCGGCAGTCGTGAGTAATCTCCCCCTAGCATTCGTCACGGTGCCACTTGTGTAAAAGCGCGAATGGCCATCTTGAATTTCCAGGTATGTCCCACTTTGGCTAATGTATTTTAAAGATGGAGGTGTAACATGGCTTCCGCAATTCGAGTGGCACGATTGTATGTATTGTGAATGGAAGATTCTACACTTACGAAAATACTTTGATTATTAGGTGGAAGTAATTACACATGAATGAGCACATATTTGTGAAAGAACAAAGGTTTTTTGCTAAGAATCAACTCAAAGAAATACACAGTGTAGCTTTAAGATCTTTAAACAAATAGAGACAAATTTAAAAGAATGGGCACATCTCCCTAACTCATTGCATGCTTGTATATCGACAATATAAATGAACATACTTCCTCGCATTCATTTTGTTGATTCAATGATTTTCCCTCCCATTAGATTTTGGGTTAAATCATACACTTTACTTTCTAGGTTTATAAGGAAGGGGAAATGTCCATGTTTTAAACTTTCTACTGTGCAACGTGAGAAATCTGAAGCAGGGTTGTCCTTACCTAATTTCAAGTACTAATTCTGTTATTTTTATTGCGAACGCTGCTGTTTCATGGTGACTTTCGTACATTCCAAGATTTAAAATTGCTGTTTTATTTTTAATTTGCAGTTGTGTTCTGCAATGCGTGCTTATGGGATGCCCTGGGAGACTGAGCTACCATTGCACACTCTTCACAAGGTGCTGGATAAGACAGGCAAAATTAGAGTTTTTGTCTTCTCTCTATATTCTGTTTTTCTAAAGCATCCTACACGTTTCTGGTGAGTCATACTATTTGGAAATGGGACTTGTTGGTTATTGAAGAAGAAATATCTTGGGATACTGTTTAACATAATGCGTTCCTCTAGGAACCCTAAGCATCAATTCATTTTAATTTAAACCATAGGATTTATTTAACCCCTCAGAAATTATGTTTGATATAATATGCCCCTAGTCCATTGTATGACCTCTGTCACCTGGGCACAATAAGCACCTTGTGGCACGTGTTGTGGGAATGACCTGAAGTGGCCAGGATCTCTTAAACATGTCTGAAAATCTTGAGAAATGTATTTCTTGTTCTCCTAAGTTATTCTTTTTGAATAATGACTTTTCTCTGAGTTTGTCCTTCCAATGGAGGAGCATATGGCTGGTTAAGCTCACAGCTGCAAAGAAAATGCACTTTGTTGGCAGCCTCTGCATTCTCTCCCCTGGCTTCAGTGGATATGCTCTTTTCTCAACAATATTCTTTTAGAACTTTAAACTGTGTGGATCCATGGGCCAGGGGGAGACTGTGCGTGCCTGGAATAAGACTGCTAAGGCTGTACGGACATTGATTTAATTTAATTTGTACTGTATGTTTTGTTTTTAATACTGGGTTTTGTCTATTTCTCTGGGTCTTATTTGGGGTGGGTAGTAGGGTTCATTTTGTATTGTGATGGGGTAGGAGGGAGTTGGGAGTGTGAAAATCAAAAGAGGAAATGTTTTATATTAATGCTTACACCATGTTTATTATATATTCTCAATAAAAAAACATTTAATCACAAAAATATTATCACTGTTTTTCTATTAGTTATTTAACTGCTGTTAGTTATTAGTTATGTTGAGTATTTGTTGTGTCTGTTTAATAACTAAAATAAAACAGGAAATAAAAATTAATAGAGGCAGGCAGGGTTTATCATAGTAGCCAGATGGACTCAAATAAAATAAAATCACTCAAAACAAACAGCATGCTGCCTAACCTGGATTAAGTTCTGTTTAAAAATGTTAGTCCTATGAGGTCTGGTGTTTCATGTTGGTCCAATGCTACTGGTTGGTCAGGCTACATCCAGAGTGGATGAAGACAGTAAAATTGCCTGAAAGCCTGCTCATTGAATGAACCTGTTTTTATGACCATGCGATTATCAAACTGACAATGATGTCTAAAGCCTGGCAACATAAATTATCCCATGTTAGTGGATCTTTGGCTTAACTGCAAATCATAATATGTTAACATTTTAAACAGCTCAAGCCAGAACAAACCTATTAGCGGGCCATTCAGGATCCATTGTGTACATCTGAAAATGGTAATCACGTACAACACAGCAGCATACATAATGAGTATACAATGCATCAGGAAAGTATTTACAGTGCTTCACTTTTTACACATTTTGTTATGTTACACCCTTTTTAGCGGCAGGAAGTGGAAGACTAGTCAGGATCAAGGGAAAGATGAATGCAGCAATGTACAGAGACATACTTGCTGAAAACCTGCTCCAGAGCGCTCTGAACCTTAGACTGGGGTGAAGGTTCATCTTCCAACGGGACAACGACCCTAAGCACACAGCCAAGATAACAAAGGAGTGGCTACAGGACAACTCTGTGAATATCCTTGATTGGCCCAGCCAGAGCCCAGACTTGATCCTGTTTGAACATCTCTGGAGAGATCTGAAAATGTCTGTGCACTGATGCTCCCCACCCAACCTGATGGAGCTTAAGAGGTCCTACAAAGAAGAATGGGAAAAACTGACCAAAAATAGGTGTGCCGAGCTTTTAGCATCATACCTAAAAACGACTTGGGGTTTGCTGTACAATACTGTTATTAGCATGGGTTACTGGCTAGCTGTACAATATTGTTATTAGCATGGGTTACTGGCTAGCTTTACAGTACTGTTTTTACCCTAGGTTACTGGGTAACTTTACAGTACTGTTTGTAGGCCGAGCTTTTAGCATCATACCTAAAAACGACTTGGGGTTTGCTGCCAAAGGTGCTTCAACAAAGTATTGAGCAGAGGCTGTGAATAGTTATGTGCATGTGCATTTTTTTTTTCTTTTTAATAAATTTGCTAAGATTTCAAACACACTTCTTTCACATTGTCATTATGGGGTATTGTTTGTAGAATTTTGAGGGAAATAAGGGTGTAACATAACAAAATGTGGAAAAAGTGAAGCGCTGTGAATATATTCCGAATGCACTGTAATTAGTTAGTCATTCTCTTCTTTACACTGCTGATGTGATTTCCACAGATTGTATATAAAATATTCGAAACTTAGCCAACAACTATGGGTTAGGCAGGAGTTAGATGCTTTATAAAAGAATGACAAAAGTTGTCATGATTCTCTATCAGTTTTTTGGCCTGAACAATTTCTTTGGCAATAGTGGTAACCATGGTAACGAACCCCCTTTTGTAGGGGATTGAATGTAAATGGGGATATTTTATCTTTGCAGTATATTTCAGTTTAAGTAGTCAGGAAATCCTTTCCATATTCCAGGCAGTATTCCCCCTTGTTGCGGGACCTGTTCTCAGACAGCGAAGCTGCAAAGGAGAAGTTAACCTGCCTCAGGCTGCTGGTGTCCCTCTTCTCTGGTAGAGCGATGCACCCGGAACTCATCCGCACCCTACCTTCCTACTGCAGCGTGCTACAGAAATACCCACTAGGGTCCAGGCATGGAGATGGATGTCTCCTTGTCTCTATGTTGTCAGTCAGAATGTCACTCTCTCTCCTCTTGCTGCCTCTCTCATTCTGTCATTCTCTCACTTTATGGACATCTTCTCTCTTTCCATCACATACTAGTTTCCACTCTGTTGGTTTTGAGCATTAATGGCCTGCTAATTCACCATGCGTTTAATTTACAGTGGTGACAGGAAGTGTGTAAATACTAGCATTTCCTGTGTTCCTGCATACATCTGACCTAAATGTAATAGTTTACTCATAAAACCTTGAATGTGTTTGCTTTTACAGGAGTAATTTAATCTAAAGTAAAATGACTCCCATCAATATTTACCACTGATTGAGATACAAACGAAAACACAATCGTCAAAAATTACAATTACAGCCAACTAGTTTAGGGTTGTCATTGACGTTATATGGGAAATACTAATATTTCACTACCGTACAACTGTATTGGGATACTTAAACAACAGTTTCACGCTCCTTGCAGATCAGCCCAGGGGTCTGACAGAAGCCAGTGCAGCTGGCCAGCACTTTCCTAGTTTCTGGTGTCCTGTCAGTAATCAACTATAAATGTCTCATTGCGCTCTAGTGTCTCCTTGTGGTGACTTGGGCAACTATGAGTTCAATCAAGGATGTTATAAGGCCACAAAGTGTGTTCCTTCTGTCTTATAAGAATTCCAGTGTTAACCTCATGGTTGAGCGTGCTGCCTGCGTACTGTAATATATGCTTTGGAAGATAAATATCATACATTAACTTGTCACAAGCGTACTGACAGTTACTATGATGAAGCAAAGCCTTCATAACAAATTAGATTGGGGTGAGAAATTGGGTGACAACATCTATATTTTCTTACTAATTGTTTTATTAGCTTCATTTAAATGGTAATTTGATCGTAGATTAAGATTTTATCACATTTGAAAGCAGGTTGATGCAGAAAAACAGAACACACTGAAGGGTTTCACTAGCTGCATCTCCTTGTTGTGTTCACTGATCCATTATGTATCCTCCATAGCTGTTTGTCACCCGGCTCCTCTTCAAGCTGTCTGAGAACAGGGCTCGGCTGGAGACTCTCCCCCACTGCAGGGGGAGTAAGTGGGATGTAGCCGCTCTCCACACATCTGTCAGCCTCACACTCAGGTCAGAAGATGGAAAGATGGAGAAATCCAGCAAATAGGCTGCCAATCAGAGCTTATACACCACAGCCTGGGCCTCATTATGGAGGCATTCAATGCAAGCTCCCCTCGGTCGTAGACAGTGATTAGTGAGTTGGTCCGAGAACCACAGGCAGATCTGGGTCACCTTCTCCCTGCCTTTCTTTAGGGTAGTCAAATACTACATTTACTTTGAAAACTTATTTTGGTACCATGTCTCTGTCCTGTTGTAAACTTCTGGTACCATGTCTCTATCCTGTTGTATACCTCTGGTACCATGTCTC
>JACXGM010039805.1:0-10485 GCA_016801145.1 Umbra pygmaea
CACACACACACACACACACACACACACACACACACACACACACACACACACACACACACACACACACACACACACACACACACACACAGTATCTCACAAAATATATATGATATATGATTATAACTTTTCATGAGGCAACACTGAAGAAATTACAGTTTTCCACAATGTAAACTAGTGAGTGTACAGCTTGTAGCTATAGAGATTGCTAAGACATGTGAACAAGTGAGCGGCAACATCATCAAAATGCAAAGAATTAGGGGTATGTTTGGCCAGGGCTGGTATGTTTACATGGGCTGGCATAGCAGGCTAGTGTTCTGGCATGAAAATAATGAAAACTTAGCGTGAAAAACAGAATCCTACAAAATGCAGCGTGCTAGAATTTTTTTTTTTCGGACCATACCACCTAAAACAAAATCCTAATGCAAAGACGAGATATGACGAGAAAATAAAGGGAATGAAAGGACTGGAACCTTACAAGCATAGCGACTGGTCAACGGCCTGCGGGACGTCAACCTGTTGGCTGTTGCCCAACTTCCAGCACCCATAAATACAACTACATATTAAGTGCTAATCAGGGTTCAAATTACTTGGGAGCTCACATGAAAGCAGTAAAATCATACACCTGTGGGGGTCTTCGAAAATCATCAGCTCCATTATTTATATCACAAAAAATGCATTTTTTCCTTTAATATATATCACAACATTTATGTTAATAAACAGCCTAAAAGAAACATGATTTCTGAAATAATGCAATAGGTCTATGCTACTGCTAGGCGCATATCACGATGCATGTGTTTTTGATCATTTTATACATCGGTTGCTCTTGTCAAATGTTATTTAAATACCAGAGGATACCAAACCACTTAGAAGAGCCCATTCCTTTGCCATGAGGACAACAAAATCATACACTCAGTATAGCAACAGTGTGATATAAGGTGGTTTGTTATTATTGTTGATTCTCTACTCCTGTATTAATAAACATTGAACTCAAATGAATGAAGTCCAATCTTAGGCTATTTATTTATCTACACATGCCGCGCCTACTTAGGCTACTTTTTTAGGAGACCCCCACAAAGATGAAATCATTATTCGAACCCTAGTGCATACACACACAAAGTTTTCAGTAACTTCAAGTCGCTGCAGCAGGCAGGCCCAGGTTTTTTGTACAGATGGATGGGTCCAGGACCTGGAGATTGTAAATGTGGGGAAGATAACTGTTGTCCGTTCAAAGGAATGCTAATGTTTTAAGGACCACACTCCTCGCTCTCTCATCTATCTGCATGCATTCAGAATTCAACAAACCAACGTAACTTACTAAGACAAACACATAATGCATAAGTTAAATTGTGAAAACTTTGACTCGTTTACTGGTTTTACTAAATGCGCTTTCTAGTAAAACACTGTTGGAGCTACTTGTGCATGAGCCTGTTAAATAAAAAGATATTTAAGACTTATAAAAACACAGTTAGCATGGGCGCCTTAAGTTTGTGCCGCGGATTCCTAAAATGCTTTGCGGGCATATGTCATGATGACGACACATTAGCAATCTCTATTACAGTGTAAATTTGCTGTCCCCTCAAAATAACTCATCACACAGTCATTAAAGTCTAAACTGTTCTCAACAAAAGTGAGTAAACTATGACTCAAAGTATGAGTTCTGAAAGTATCAGATAAACTGTCGGGGGTTACAACAAACAAGACAGTTACACCATTAGCCTGTGTTAATCTAAATAACAGCAATACGTTTTGCCTTCCTAAATATTTTGTGTCTTTCGCAACTAATCAAACCAGGGGGGTATTCCATAAAGGCCGCTTAGATAAGCGAAGATTAAAGTCCAAAACTTGAATTAACCAAACTAATCAGTGCTCTTAAATCGGTTCCATAACTGTAAGTTGAAGCTCATGTGATCTCATTAATTCAAAGTAGGTTCAAATAGTCTAGCTAATAGCGCGTGCATGCCATTCTTAAGAAGCCCTGATGGTGGAGCATAGATTCATCAATTTACCATGGCAAATAAGGGGAAAGAAAGAGCAGCGATGTTCACCGCGACTGAGCAACGTTTGCTTTTCGAAACATATGATTACCAAAAAAGGAATACCGCAGCAATTAATCAAACAAAAGAGAAAGGCTGGCAAGTAATTGCTGATCATTTAAATGTGTAGCAACTACTTAGAAATGTACATTACTATAGTCAATGAAAGTCAAATACAATATTTGTCACAATACATTGACATGTGTGTTTGTGTGTGAGAGAATAATGACTAACTGTGACAGCAGCAATTTAAGTAAAGAAAAAATAACATTTTGGTTTCTGAATAATAGCGCTCCATTGCATGAAATAATTGTTGTAAATTCATTTTAAAGATAGTGAATTATAATCAAATCAAATTTTGTTGGCTATACAGCCTCAAGTATTCGAGGGTTTGAGACTATATTTGGGTTAAACACATCCTATTGAACATGTATCCATAGCACAGGTTTCGGCACGAGGAATAGTTGAGTTTAAATGACACAATATATTCATAACATTTAGGGTACTGTATATTTTTACAACTGTTATTAAAAACATTAATCGTTTTTTCATATCAAACTATTTTAATAGTTCCTTAAACACACAACACAATTTGATTTGATTATAATTCACTAGCTTTAAAATGAATTTACAACGATTATTTCATGCATTGGAACGAGCGCTATTATTCTGAAAAACAATCTGCGTTCGACTATAAAAACAACTCTGCATTCGTTTTAGGCCTGGCAAACTCGATTCATTTTAAGGATTCAGGTTATTCTGAGTCACTCACTAAACTGATCCGGGTTGTGCGAGTCACTTGAGTCACTTGAGTCAGTTGAGTCAGTATTGCTAAATCCCCAAGGAAACTCAGTCCTAGCCTCTTTTCTCTAACCACTAACGTAGTATAAATACCTACTTCTTCTATCCATGCCCAGTGACATTTTATTTTTGAGTCCTTTATCTATGGGTAGGACATCATCCCCAGTAGGGTTTGGCTGATACCACTTTTTTTGGAACAAGTACAGAGTATTTCATTCTGAGTAGGCTATTTGCTGATACGAGTACTGATAGAAGTACTTTTAATCAATTTGACAAATGTCACATTTATCAAGCTAAAATCTGCTATTTCTTAGATGTTGATCCGCCAATTCAAATACAGAAAAGTAGCCTAAATGTTACTACATATCCAGAAGAACATAATTTATATTGCAGGTGAAGAATGTGTAGTATTTATTACAAATGTCAATAGTTTACGTCTCCTTCCCTAATTAGCTAAAATGAGAACGCGTTTGTAAGAGCGAATGCAATATCCGCATTGTGTTCACATACACTAAGCCTTGCAGACGTTTTGTGTAAGATGAGAATGTCTGTTTGAAGTGACTTTCTCCAAACACAGATAATGATCATATAAATATTTTGTTAAGGTATTTGATTATTTTATTATAATCGGTACACAATTATAGCTATAGCTACTATCACTGTAATCTATTGAACAAAATAGACTACAGCCTACATCAGTGGTCCTCAAACCCTTCCATGGAGGGCCTAGTGTATGCAGGTTTTCGCTTTTACCTTGTACAAGCCTGATGGAGTAGCTCACTAATTGGTTAGTATCTCCCCTCACCTGGCAGTCTAGGTCCTAATTATGCTGTAATTGAATGGAAAGACCAAAAACCAGCATACACTAGGCCCTCCATGGAAGGGTTTGAGGACCACTGGCCTACATCCTATTTCTTTTAGGTTATATTTCTTAACGTTTGTAGCCTATCATAAGCCTATGTCAGAACTTCCACTATTTTGTTCACCCAGAAGTGTTGCAAACAAACATTTGTATTTTATTCCCAAGAGTTTATTATTAATTCATGCGACGCGACAGCAGTGACTATAGCCGCTTTCCGACCAAGTAGTTACAGGAACGTAGTTATAGGAACAGTCCACTTCTAAACAGTTCTACTAACTACTCTCCCCCAAAACCCGTTTTGCTATTTGCATTCGCACTGGTCAAGTGGACATAGGAACTGGTAGGAGGGGTAAGAGAGTGACGCAGGCACCGCAACAGGCTTTTATAGCGTCGTCATTAGACTTTTGCATAGCGCCACATACAACAACATTTCACAGTTTAATGTTTGTAACACTGGGTGTATGATTGGAGATAAGTGTGTAAATCATTTTATGTCTATGCGGATGATCTGGTGGTTTTCCTGGTTCCTTCAGTGGCTTGCTGTTCGTTCAGATTACGAAGCTGAAAATGACATCCAATACAATTTTTTAAAAATGATGTTGTGTTGATAATATAGTCCTACGGAGTTCGAACCGCGGCATTTAAAAACTAGACTGGAGTCATAGAAATTGAGTAGCTACTTAACACAGAAACAAAAAAGACAAAGGCTCCAGCATAATATGTAGTATTATATACAACAGACAAACGAAGCGACCGGCCAATTGGACCAATCAACGTAGACCTAGGAAAAGGGAAAAGGGAAGGACCCTGCTCTGGAGTAGGAGCTAAAAAGGTTATAGGAACGTCGGTGCGAGGAACTAAATAATCCCGCAATTTCTTCTATCGGAACACAAGAAAAAAAGGGTTATAGGAACGTTATGTTCTAGGAACTGCAAAAATCCCTGCGGTCGGAAAGCGGCTTATAATGACTTGCAGTCTTCGTTCGGTCCTGTACATAAATGTGTGCATTAAAAAATAGCAATGAGAAAAGAGATTTCGTATTTCGCCCTTTGAAATCTACTGGAGAATTGCTATGAGGAAAATAGAGTTGATTCTACAGTGTTGTTCAATAACAGGCACACGTGTCTTTGGAATGATAAAGTATTATCCCATTTAAATCGCTTTTCTTTTTTTAAATAGCAATAAATACAGTTGTACAGCTTTATAAGCTGGTCTCTGAAAGAGGAAGTAGACCATCAATATCATCAATGTAGTCAATATTATTGATCATATTCTACCCGGCTTATGATGGGACGTGCGTTCAAACGCGACCGCTCAAAGTGACGCCATCTCGAACTCCCCTGAATTTGCGCTATATGCTGTCACCGACAACGCTAACGTGACGTATGGATCTCAATCACACTGGCCCTCATTTATGAAACGTGATACGACCTAAAACAGGCATACGACGGGCGTACAACGATTCCTACGCAAAGCAATGGATTTATCAATTTGAACGTGATCATAGGCTGCGATTAAAATCTCACGTCTGGTCTGACTTCGTGTACGCAAATTCTCTAGTGTGACTAGCGCTGTTCATGGTATAACCAGTGAATTGTTGAACCAGCAATCATTGATGAATGTGTCTGCATAGCAACTACCCCATATTGCAAATTACATTTCAGAATTACAAATTAATTATATACAGCACATTGCTATTATGTGGTTTATTTTTTCCCTTTCACTTCAGAGTGGCCTCGAACATGAGGGCAGAAATTAGGCAAACAACAATTTAAATCAAATAATATATAAATATTATTTAAACAAGCGCTTTGGCAGTCCTATAGTCGAAGCAATGGCAGATCTGGAGGACCTTAATGTGCGCTCTCTACATTGGGACCTTTCAGCGAGAGATCAGGGACAGGTCTGGTATATCACAGCCAACAATAGTCGAAGTGTGCCAGCAGTTTTGGCATCTATAAAGTCCCTTTCTGGTATATTCAAACGATTAAAAGACAATTTTATGAGATTACTGGGTTTCCAATTGGGGCGAATTAGGCGATTGATTGTACTGCGTCTGTAACCACCATCCATGAATGATTATGCATTTATCAATCGCAAAAACTTTAATTAAATCATCGTTCAGATCATATGATGCCAGGATGTTTGTTCTGAATATTGGTAGCCCGGTGGCCGGGTGGGACACGCTTCTCTTTATTTTTCTGAACTGCAGCATTGGAACAAGGAGAGGGCACTACATTTCTCAGTAGGGCCGAGATCCTCCTAATGGCAGCGGCGAACCAGTGACGGCTTTCTGACTCCATCAGAGATTCGCGGCAAATCAGTGACCGCTGTCTGGCAGCTGCCAGAGACCCGTCAGAGATTCGCCAGAGATCCGCCAGAGGGCGTCAGTGGGCTGCCAGAGCGCTGCCAGACAGCTGCCAGAGAGCTGCCAGAGAGCTGCCGATCATTAGTCAGAACATTGAGGTGTGTGGCAGTGGCAGGCCAACCTAAACGCACCCCTTTGCGTATTGATAACACAACATTACACTTGAGATTTTCGTGTTATTCATACGGCAAATTGAATTTTCGCGTGCCATAGAGACTAGGCCTGGCAAACTCGATTTATTTTAAGGATTCGGGTAATTCAGAGTCACTCACTAATCTGATCTGAGTCACTTGAGTCACTTGAGTCATTATTGCCAAATCTCCAATGATCAGTCCTAGCCCATTCTCTCTAACCACTAACGTAGTAGGAAGTTCTGTGGATTCACACGGTGCAGATTCACTATTCCAGAGTTTAGTGACAAACATATATTTTAAAAAGGCATACATGAAAAAAGAAACACATCATTTAGCCACGTACAGGCAATGTCATAATAATAGGTAAAAAAAACAAATTAATTAAATAATATTACAACCAAAATAAATATAACAATGAAATATATTAAATACAAAAACAACAATAAAATGGAACAAACATGCAAAATGTGCAAATAATAAATGCTAAGAAAAAAGACATAACTTTTTACATTATAGTAGCGCTTTTGTTGTGGAATTGCTTTACCCTGACTCGAGGAGACTTCACTCGCTCGTCTGATACAGATCCACTCATGAAAACGTAGCCGGCTGATTCGTGCGATTGACTGGCTTTCATGGGCAAACACAACTCTACAATTCAACTTAAGCGACCGAGTCAGCAGAGCGACAGTCAGAGACAGGTTATGGGAACTTCCCGATCCGCAGACTCAGAGCCGGAAACATTGCAGACTCGCAGACCATGGGACTCATGAGTCGCCGCGGAGGACTCATGAGTCGCCGCGGAGGACTCATGAGTCGCCGCGGAGGACTCATGAGTCGCCGCGGAGGACTCATGAGTCGCCGCGGAGGACTTATGAGTCGCCGCGGAGGACTCATTAGTCCTCAAGTTGTCTGCCACGCTGGCTGAAATTCCCGTGAGCTGGAATGAGCTAGAAACATGAAACTTGGGGGAATAACTGGAAATTGTGTGCATGTGCTTCCGTAGAAATATGAACCCAATCGGCCACATGGTGGCGCTGTAATTAGGGCTTCAAAATGTAAATTTTGAAAGGCCACGCCCCTAACACCGTAAGTCCGATTGACTTGAAATTTCTCACACAGGTGCAGCTCAGTGTGCTCTACAAAAAAACCTCAAGGACCATTAAGGTCCGCCTACAAAAAATCTCCGCCATTTTGAATTTTTTGAAAAACACATTTTTGACATCTCCTCCTAAACCGTAGCTCCGATTGCCACCAAAATTTCAGTGAATCATCATTGGACCAAGTTTATTAAAAATAAGATAAACCATGTTGATATCTCAATTACTTTTCAAGTTATTGACCAATGAACTTCGAAAGGGATGTGGCTCTGGACATTAATGAACACAAATGAGCAACCGTAAGTCCAATCATCACAAAACTCACAGGATATGTTCAGATAAATGCCCCAGACCTACCCACACACTTTCATATACATGCACCTCCAGGGGGCGTTACAAGCGCAAGATAGGTGACTAGCAATAGACAAATTGTACTATTAATTGCATATTCATTCTCCAATCATGAAATATCTCTCAGGACATGTCCTCATAAGTAACTGAACCATGACCTGCAAGTTTTAATCAAATTGACCACTTGGGGGCGCTTTAAATATATAATAACTACACGTGGAATGACACAAATCAAGCTATAGATCATAAAATGTTTGTCCAATTGTTACAAAACTTGCATGATATGTTTTATAACAATGTTGAACCACAGGTGTTAAATATTCCGCCATTTTTAATATTTAGAAAAAAAATATTATTGACATTCTTCTACACCATAGCTCCGATTGCCACCAAATGTTCAGTGAATCATCATTGGATCAAGCTTATTAATAACTGAATAAAGCATGTCAATATCTTAATTACTTTTCAAGTTATTGACCAATGAACATCAAAAGGGGCGTGGCTCTGGACATAAATGAACACAAATCAGCAACCGTAGGGCTAATTGTCACAAAACTCACAGGATATGTTCAGATTAGTGCCCCAGATATACCCAGACAGTTTCATATACATGCGTCACTAGGTGGCACTAAAAGCACAAAATAGGTCAGTAGCATTACACAGATTGTACTATTAATCGTATATTCAATCGCCAATAATGGCAAATCTCTCAATATATATTATCATAAGTACCTAAACCGCGCCCTGCATTTCGAATTGAAATTGACCAATAGGGGGTGCTTTTATCTTCTCCTACACTGTAGCTCCGATTGCCACCACATTTTCAGTGAATCATTATTGGATCAAGATTATTTGAAGTTGAACAAAACATGTCAATCTCAATTACATTTTAAGTTATTGACCAATGAACTTTGAAAGGGGAGTGGCTCTCGACATAAATTAATACAAATCAGCAACCATAAGGCTAATCATCACCAAATTTACTGGATGTGTTCAGATAAGTTCCTAACATATACCCAGACAGTTTCATATACCATGACCACTAAGGGGCGCTACAAGCGCAAGATAGGTGAGTGCCAATACACAAATGTTAATAGTAATTGCATATTCATTCTCCAATCATGACAAATCTCTTAATAAGTAACTGAACCACACCTTGCAAGTCTCATTCAAATTGACCACTGGGGGCACTTTAAATGTATAATAACTGCACGTGGAATGACATTTAAATCAAGCTATAGATCATAAAAATGATAGCATATGTTTTATAACAATGTTCAACCTTGTGTGAAATTACTTTTAAGTCGCTTTTGAGAAAAAAGGGTTGAACCCGCACATCGCCGCTTGCGGCTATATTTTAATAATTTTATGGTAATAATATTAAATAATGGTTAACTCAAGGCTGTTAAAATGCACATATTAGCATATTTTTCTAGCTACAGTATAGTATTCTATAATAATAATAATAATAATAATATGTGTATTTTTATAGCGCCTTTCAAGAACCCAAGGTTGCTTCACAAAATGATGCAAACAGTTTAACAGACAGAAGGACAGGCAGTCTGCTTATACAAGCAAAAAAGCAAATGGAGACATCAAACGAAAAAGACACAACATGGAGGGCAGAGAAATAAAAAGATAGATAATTAGTACTGTTTAATGACTGATAATTTGTACTGTACTCTCGGCTCATCTTCACATGTATAAATGTAGTACAGTAATGTTGTAGTAGTAACTAAAAAGACATTACAGAATCAGATTACTGTGAAATCTTTATATTTTGTCATGCAGAATGTAGCTTAAAATACATATACACTGTCAGTCAAATGTTTTTGGATGGTAAGATTTTTACATTTTTTCAAAAGAAGTCTCTTCTGCTCCAAGGCTTCTTGTATTTGATCCAAAATACAGCAAAAACAGTAATATGGTGAACTATTTTTACAATTTAAAATGACTGTTTTCTATATTATATTTTAAAATTAAATGTATTTCTTTTATCAAAGCTACATTTTCAGCATTATTGCTCCAGTTCAGTACTCTTCAGTGTCACATGATCCTTCAGAAATCATTCTAATATGTTTTTCACTGCAACTGTTGTTTTCACGCTATTATATATATTTTTTCATTGCTGGCTTATTTTAGGGAAAGTGTAGTGAATTAGAGACCAGTGGATCACAGTCATAAACGTCTACAAGCACATGGCTCACAGAAGTTTGCTGTTGTAATTAGGTTGAAACCCTATCTATATTATCTATATTAATATTATTATTATTATGGTTGTAGTTAATAGAGTATACACAGCAAAAATTGCAGTGTTAAATCAACACCTGAGATGTTAATATAACACTGGACTTTTTGTTGTGTATCTATTCTAAAGCTTTTTTTTAGACTATTATTTTATGTTATTGAATTTGTCATGAAGATGTGACCATTTCTTCCTTTTATGTAGGCTTACTAAATAATGTTAATATAAATATACATATGTATTTTTTTATACAGGTCCTTCTCAAGAAATTAGCATATTGTGATAAAGTTCATTATTTTCCATAAGGTAATGATAAAAATTAAGCTTTCATATATTTTAGATTCATTGCACACCAACTGAAATATTTCAGGTCATTTATTGTTTTAATACTGATGATGAAAACCCAAAATTCCTATCTCAAAGAATTAGCATATCATGAAAAGGGTCTCTAAACGAGCTATTAACCTAATCATCTGAATCAACTAATTAACTCTAAACACCTGCAAAAGATTCCTGAGGCTTTTAAAAACTCCCAGCCTGTTTCATTACTCAAAACTGCAATCATGGGTAAGACTGCCGACCTGATTGCTGTCC
>JACXGM010039806.1:0-10349 GCA_016801145.1 Umbra pygmaea
TGAGCTGTTGTAGTTGGACTCCAATTTGTCCCTATAGCCTCTTTTTGCATCTCTGATGGCCTTCCGTAGGTCATATCTGGCCCTCCTCAGAGCCTCCAGGTCCCCAGAGTTATAGGCAGAGGACCGTGCTGCAAGCTTGGCACGGACATCACCGTTAACCCAGGGCTTTTGGTTGGGGAAGGTCTTAACATTGACCCGTACTTGTACTAGTGGGGTTTAGTTCTGTTGTGTGTTTGTGGGGTTTAGTACTACTAAGGTTTAGTTTTGTAGTGTGTTTGTGGGGTTTAGTACTAGTGGGGTTTAGTGTGCGGATGGTGATTGGTGTGTTAATCGGGTTAAGTGTGATGGTGAAGTTTAGTATGATTGTGAAGTTTAATACTGGTGGGGATTAGTGTGTGTTCAATTGGTTTTTCAGTATTACAATAAGGAAAAAAGGAGCTAAATGTCACCTGACTTGCCACTGGTAGAATGACAAATTATTGGAGATAAATCACAGCTATTCAATATTTTTTAAGTTTCTGTTAGATGCAGATATATCTACTACAGTAGCTAAGTACTAATTAGAAGAGACAATCAATAACAATACGTTCATACCTGGTTTGCTCTCTGGTTTGTCATCACACATACACTGTCGGCCTGGTCCTGCTACTTTCTGGATGAATCTGGTGAAAAACTGTACTAATATTTGAATTTAGTGAACAAAACTATTATAAATAGTTTATTGTTTAAGGAATTTATCTTAATGTTTAGGATGTCAGAAGGTTTCAACGTTTAAATGCTCATGCCTCTACTGCTATTTGATTTCATTACAGAGAAAACTAGTTGAGACTTTTTTACTCATCACTTACCTCTGACTACAAGGCATTAATAACACCTGTTGAAGCACATGTTCAAACCAAGTAGAAGTTACATGATTGTTCTGCTGGGTAATGTGTCTGCACTGTTATTAGCAAATATTTATTGTTATAAACAACATAATTCCAACATGAAAATACATTCATTTCCTTTGTAACAAAAAATATATTGGTCACAGGTAAAATTGGGTGAACTTACTCTTTAAAAGCGTTTTTATAGCCTCAGGATGCCCCACAGACAAAATATTAAGATTGGCCATATGTGGAAAGTATTCGCAGTGCTTAAAATATTTTACATTTCTTTATGTTACACCCTACACAAAATGGATTAAATTAATTATTTCCCTCAAAATTCTACAAAAAATAGCCCATAATGACAATGTTAAAGAAGTGTGTTTGAAATCATAGCAAATTTATTACAAATGAAAAAAGCCCATGTACATAAGTATTCACAGCCTTTGCCATGACACTCAAAATTTAGCTCAGGTGCATCCTATTTCCACTGATCATCCTTCAGATGTTTCCACAACCTGATTGGAGTAAACCTATGGTAAATTCAGTTGATTGGACATGATTTGGGAAGGCACACACCTGTCTATATAAGGTCCCATCGTTAACAGTGCATGTCAGAGCACAATACAAGCCATGAAGTCCCAGGAATTGTCTGTAGACCTCCGAGACAGGATTGTATCGAGGTGCAGATCTGGGGAAGGGTACAGAAAAATATTTGCAGCATTAAAGGTGGGCACAGTGGCCTACCTCCATCGGATGGGAGTTGACCAAGAACCCGATGGTCCCTCTGACAGCGTTTCTCTGTGGAGAGAGGAGAATAAAGGCACATGAGAGTTGGCCTGGAGTATGCCAAAAGGCACCCCAAGGACTCTCAGACCATGAAAATCAAAATTATCTGCTGAAACAAAGATTGAACTCTATGGCCTGAATGGCAAGCAGCATGTCTGGAGGAAACCAGGCACCACTCATCACCTGGCCAATAGCATCCCTGCAGTGAAGTAGGCCTGCACGATTCGGGGAAAAATATGAATTACAATTTTTTTGCTTTGAATTGATATCACGATTCTCTGCCACAATTTTTTTCTCTCGAAGTGTAATGTTTATTGCACATATGAACTACAGATGGGACGATACCGATTCCAGTACTTGGAATAAGTACTCGTACTTGCAGAGCCGGTCCTTACCTCCCGGGGACCCTAGGCAAAATTCTGTTAAGGGGCCCACCTACCTGACCCGTGAGCCACGTAAACTATTTACCAATACCACACAGTCAAACATGACACACCAGTCCTCCCATTTCAATCCTCCCTCCTTTAAAACTATTCTATAACATTAGTTAACATATTTTAGGGGACATTGGGGGCCCTTTTGCTACTGTAGGGCCCTAGGCATTCGCCTAGTTCACCTGTAGGATGGGACAGCTCTGAGTACTTGTACTTGTGAAAAAGGCCCGATACTCCAAGCCGATACTTCCTCCACATTTAAGAGCGTTATGCTGCTCAACACTTTCCAGATTAGCCATATTTGTTTTCTTAAAGTGCCAGAGAGGGAATAGTAGCCTACTGTACAACGTAGTATATAGATAGAAAACAGTTGTATTGCTCAACCATGTAACGATTGGAACAACAATACCAACGAACTGGTAAATCTGATTCACGTAAATGTTTCAATGGAAATGTAGCTGTATTCCAGCACTATGAATATATTTCATATTGATGTTAACGACAGTTTACTTCCTCTTTCAGAGACCAGCTTATAAAGCTGTACAACTGTTACAGCTTTGCTATTTAAAAAAAATAGGAAAAGCTATTTAAATGGGATAATGCTTACCTGCAATATGAAGTGATTTGTTGCACACAAAATAACCGCCTAAAATGTATAATCATTCCAAAGACAGAGCCACGCGTTCTAATTATTGAAAACACTGAATCACTTCACTACTCAGTTTTCTTCATAGCAATTCTCCAGTAGACTTCAAATGGCGAAATACGAAATCGCTTATCATTGCTATTTTCATGTAGCCTAATATTTGCTAAATTATAGGTGCATATGTTAGAATCCTCAAGAAAACGTGCACATTTAAGTACAGGACCGAACGAAGGCTGCAATTTATTAGGCTAAAGAAGAATGGCAAAATGCCCAAAAATAGGTTTGCCAAGCTTTTAGCATCATACTCAAAAAGAGATGAGGCTGTAATTGCTGCCAAATGTGCTTCAACAAAGTATTGAGCAGAGGCTGTGAATACTTATGTACATGTGCTGTTTTCGTTTTCTATTTTTAATAAATTTGCTAAGATTTCAAACACACTTCTTTCACATTGTCATTATGGGGTATTGTTTGTAGAATTTTGAGGGAAAAAATGAATTTAATCCATTTTGGAATAAGGGTGTAACATAACAAAATGTGTAAAAAGTGAAGCACTGTGAATACTTTCCGGATGCACAGTAGTAGTCCCAAGCATGTTAGAAGTGCATTTGTGTGTGTGTGTGTTTGTGTTTGTGTGTGTGTGTGTGTATGCCATAGCTCGGACTGACTACGGCTGCGTCTCAATACGCATAATATGTAAGCATTAACACACGACAGACTGTGCGTTGCCAGGGAATAACCGCACACCTCAGCAGTGTAGAAAGCCACGAGGCTAAAAGCCGAGTGGCTTTCACGGCAGAGGTGTGCAGTTATTCCCTCGCAACGTACAGTCTGGAGTGTGTTAATGCGCTTATAAAACGGTTGCCAACATTTTATTTGTGAAAATTAATGTTTTATTTAGTATTTTTAGCAAAAGAAAATGGTCACGATGCGTGCGGTTAGCGTGAAACATTAACTTAACACCCACCACTCCTTTTACTGTTGCCATGTTAGTACGCCACAAATCAAGTAGTTCCTATGAAACGGAACATTTAGATAGTTTATAACAAGGTCTGAACACTTATGTACAGTTTCATTTAATTTAAATGACATTCGTTAGCCAGTTTGCTTTAGTGATGGATTTTTATGCAATTCAAGTGTTTGGGTGATACAGACCTTACTGTCAACATCTATCAGCCTGCTATAGCTATTGTCCTGACGACACGCTGGTTAACGCAGTCAAGCCAACATCTGTGCAGTTTTGCATTGCAAGCGCGTTTCTTTGAATTTTGTATCTGGACATTTATATACATCCAACAAAAGCCACATTGTGCCATCTTGTCTGGAAACGAAACGTTGAATACGGGCAGACTTCCATGTATTATGCAGGTGCTGTCATTAACAGGCTATAATCAATAAAACTATTATTTTAGTATTCGTTCCCGGTTATTAGATAGTACAAATACTTAAGTATTTGACCAACTGGTAGCCTATATTTTGTAGCTATGAGGTGTCAAGGATTATTACTGTCTGCGTAAAAGTGTTATAGCTACTACTCTGCGGCTTGAATTAGATTGTAGTTTCCAAAATATCAACGTATTTAGAAATGGTCATATCTGAAATTCGATCCTTTCTAGATTTTTCTCTGCTGTCAATTTTAAATACGGATCTGATGAGTTAAGAGAGAAAAACTGCGAGGGTACTATCTGTTTCATTCCATAGGATATCATCATTTCCAAAGAACGACATGATGGTGATATGGATTTTTTTAAACATAGATATAAATCTCTTCCAGTGCCCCCTGAATAGATTGGCATAGTTTGGGCAAAATCAGCACCAATCGCCGTAATCAGGAAAAAGCCTAAATGAATTAATTAAGCATGTTAGGTAAATGCAAAAACTAATTTCTACTAGTAAATAAAATGTTTGCTTCTGTTTGTGTTTGCACGTGTGGTTTAAACACCTTTCTTTACATTACCTTGGGAAAATTAACTTGTCGGCGTTGATCCCTAAATCTTTTACTGTTCACTTGACACAGTCGTGCGCTGTCAAATTGCGGGATTCATTTCAGTCGCGTTACATTTGAACATAATAGCGTTCGTCATCAGAAAAATGCAGTTAATTTAATTCGCACTGTTATTACAAATAATGTAAAAGCACACATAAAATGTAATTAAACACATGCAATCCCTCCAGCCCCGGATATATATCAATGGATTGTCTGAACCCTGAATGTCTGGTGACCCATCCGGTTATTAATATTAGGAGGATTTCAACGACAAAGGGAAGAGAGATTATTAAATTTGCTAACAACGTGTAGGAAAACAATTGTAGGCTATAGGCATATGTCTCAACAATTTACAGAAAATATAAATAAAACATAGGCAGAACTATAATATCTGTTACGTTTCCTCCGTGTAGCAAATAGAGAGACAGGCGCCAAGGTTGCAATAATCCAAATAACTTTTATTTCACTCAAAGTGAAGACTGCCACGTGGGGCAAAACAGCTAATACAGAGATACGTAACAGGGAACATTAACCGACAAGAGACATAACCAAACACTCAACCTAAAGAGACACAAACTCAACACACCTGGGGCAATGACGTAACCTAAATGACGTAATCAACACAAAGGGAAGCTATGGCAACGACAGTATACACATTAGGAAGGATATAACAGACATCACTAAAGAGACACTAGGGGGAACCAAAACATAACAAAACACATACGGTAGAAATTTAAACAGGAAACACACATACAGGACAGAAATCAAAACACACAGGGCAGTAACTAAAACAATAACCAGTCCCCTTGTACAGCTCATCCAGGGCTGTACGTTACAGAACCCCCCTCCTACTCCCACAATACAGGGGTGGGCAAGACAGAGGGCCCAGGGACAGGCGGGACAGAGGGCGGCCCAGGGTCAGGCTGGACAGAGGGTGGCCCGGGGTCAGGCTGGACAGAGGGGGGCCCTGGGTCAGGAGGGACAGAGAGGGGCCCTGGGTCAGGAGGGAAAGAGAGGGGCCCTGGGTCAGGCGGGACAGAGGTAGTGTTGTCACGATACCAAAATTATTGTTTCGATACCGATACCAAGTAAAGAATTGCGATTTCGATACTTTTTCGATACTTTTACTGAAAAGGGAGAAACACTGTCAAATATCATTGCTGTGCTTTATTTTAAAACCGGGACAACATTCTAATAATATAATAACCTAATATAAATAAGTCACTGACAAATGCACATGCTCTTAGGGATGGGCCGATAGCGATACCAGTACTTGGTATCCACATTTTAAGACCATTATGCTGCTCAACGCTTTAAAGATTAGCCATAAATGGCCATAGTTGTAGGCTAAATCTGATTCACATAAATGTATCAATGGAAATGTAGAGCTATTCCAGCCCTATGCATATATTTCATATTGATGATAACGACAGTCTACTTCCTCATTCAGAGACCATGGTTATAAGCTGTACTCCTGTATATATTGCTATTTAAAAAAGAAAGAAAAGTGATAAATGTGAAAATGCTTCCCTGCAATATGAGGTTGCACACAAAATCACCACCTAAAATGCATAATCATTCCAAAGACGGAGCCACACATTAGCTATTGAAAAAAACTATTTTCCTCAGCATTTGTCCATTAGAGTTAAAATGTTGAAATACGAAATCGTTTTTCTCATTGCTATTTTCATGTAGCCTAATATTTGTAAAATTATAGGTAAACAATATTAGAATCCTCAAGGAAATGTGCACATTTAAGTACAGGAACGAACAAAGGATGCAAGTTATTAAGCTATTCGGTGCATACTGTAACTGTAGAAAACGGCATGTGGAACGCCCCCGGACCTAGCCTATGAAAGCCACCTTCAGGAAGGAAAGACAAATATGAGTAGTTTGCAAACTTCTGGTTATATGATTAATATATATAATATATGATTAGGTTATTCCCTGTTTTGGAGAGTCACTTCAAACAGACATTCTCATCTTACACAAAACGTCTGCAATGCTTAGGGCAAATTCGAAGACAAACGTATTGCGTTCGCGTTTCTCTCACGTTAGCTATGAAGGAGACGTAAACCATTGACATCTGTAATAAATACTATTACACATTCTTGAACTGCAATGTAAATTATGTTCTTCTGGATATGTAGGAATATTTACTTTTCTATATTTGAATTGGCTGATCAACATCTAAGAAATAGCAGATTTTAGATTTTAGGCAGGCTATTTGTTAGCCATGAGGATAATGCCCATAGTAAGCCTGCTATTTCTTTAGATCACCGTAGTTTGACGAGGCTGTGCAAAATAGTGACTTGTCACAAAATAAACCATAGCCTCCTCATTTGATTTAAGGGCATGAATGTGATCATGTTATCTTTCACATATTAACCTGTCGGTCTTTAAACTCCTTGTACAATTCGGGGTGCTTGTTGGCCAAGTGTTTCGCCAGGTTCGAGGTGTTGGCTCACTTTGTTTGCATTTGTTTGTAGCACTGACGACAAACAGGTCTCGACTTATAGGTAGCTTATGCCCTCACTGTCAGCAAGGTAAGCAAAGTACTTCCATATTTCACTCCTCGCGTCATCTTTTTCTACTAGTCGTAGATTGGCGACCACAGTAGCACTTGTGCTCGCACATGCAGCCATCTCGCTGTAGTGTTTATTTGTCACATGACAGCTGCAGCTTCTTTGCTGCGTGCGTGAGGAGGAAAAACACAGACGTCCATAGGGAGGCACTGGAAGCGTGCGTTGCGCACACACCAACATGAAATACGTCTCTTACAAACCTGGAACTTGATCATTCTTAAAAGTATCGATACTAATAAATTTAGGAATCGTGACGTTTTAAATCTCAGAGAATCGCGATACTTTTGAAGTATCGGTGCACCGTGCAACACTAGACAGAGGGCGGCCCGGGGTCAGGAGGGACAGAGAGAGGCCCTGGGTCAGGAGGGACAGAGAGGGGCCCTAGGTCAGGAGGGACAGAGAGGGGCCCTGGGTCAGGAGGGACAGAGAGGGGCCCTGGGTCAGGAGGGACAGGCAATGGCCCTGGGTCAGGAGGGACAGGCAATGGCCCTGGGATAAGGGCAGGCAACAGCAAGGTGGCCACACTGATGCCGGAGGCTCTGGCGGTGGGCACACTGATGCTGGAGGCTCTGGTGGTGGGCACTCCGATGCCGGAGGCTCTGGCGGCGGGCACACTGATGCCGGAGGCTCTGGCGGTGGGCACACTGATGCCGGAGGCTCTGGCGGGGCGGCCATTTCGTGGAAGTCGGACATTTTGTGGAAGGAGGCCGTGAGCTGGTCCTCCAGGGCCTCCTCCTGGACAGGACTGCAAAAGAGGGGGGCGGAGTCCTGTCGCCACCCCACATAGCCCCCCCCGAAAATGTTCATGGCGAGACTGTCAGCCATCTTGTGGAGGTCGGCCAACCAGAGTGGGGAACCTCTTATGAGGGGTGGCATCTCCTCCTCCTCCTCGCTCTCATATCCGGGGAGGTCGGCCATCTTGGGGAGGAAGGCCCTGGGGGCAGTAGCCTGGGAGCTAGCAGGGCCTAGGGCAGAGACAGCAGACCGTAATGATGGAGGCAGAGCATTCATTAATTTAAGAGTCCACAGAGACAGCAGACCGTAATGATGGAGGCAGAGCATTCATTCATTTAAGAGTCCACAGAGACAGCAGACCGTAATGATGGAGGCAGAGCATTCCAGAGTCTCGGTGCTACGGACTCAAAAGAGCGGTGCCCATGAGTCTTAATACGGGTACGAGGGAGGGTCAATAGATTAAGTGTGTTTGACCTTAGAGGGCGTACAGATGAGTGAGGCAGCAATAGTTCAGCCACATATGCAGGTGACTGACCATGTAGTGCTCTGTAAGTACTAGTGAGAATTTTAAACTGAATCCTGTATTTCACAGGTAGCCAATGGAGGGACTGTAAGACAGGGGTGATGTGAGACCGTCTAGGTGACCTAGATAGTAGCCTAGCAGCAGCATTTTGGACAGATTGAAGGCGATTTAGAGCGGACGTACTGAGTGCAGAGTATAGTGAGTTACAGTAGTCAATACGCGATGAGATGAATGCATGTATGAGCATCTCAAGCTCAGCAGTAGAAACTACAGATCTCAGTCTTAGTCTTATTCAAACAACCGTTTTCATAGAGAAGTAGCCTATCTTAGTTTCTCCGGTAGAACGGGTAGGCTATTGTAATTCCTCTTTTTTTATAATAAAGATGTCAACTGTAGGCTATTTCTTGATATATTAAAATATGAAGAAAGGCGTCTAGGGTTAAATGAATAAACAACCCAACCCGTGATATGTGGAAAACTCAGTGTGTGTAATGTGAGTGGTAGGTCAGACATTAGGCTAACGAGCCAGCCACCAGTGTATTGACCGGTATTGACATGACAGCCACTAGCTAGCTATCGCTTCGTCACGAAAAAACACTTCATTACAAAAAATATTAGATTACTTAAAACCTGTGGCTAGTTAGCATGTCTACATCAGTGAAAATCTTTTTGTGGTAAGTAAATGTTAAAATCGTTTTTTTTTTTTAGATGGTGTTATTGGAACTTATTTGGAAGTTTTATTTTGTTCAGCTGCTCAGGGGGGCGTAGTGATACTTTTTGATTACATACTACAGCACTTCAGTGAAAAGGCTACATTCTACAGTGCGGATATCAGGGAATTGTCATAGGCTGGAATGCAATTTTAGCCAATCAAATTGCAGATATCACCGGACCCGTTTTATAGGCATACTATATAGTATGCCAGACTACGATTAGTATGTCCCAAACCATAGTTGATTTTTGAAGTATGCAACCCTACATGCTTTTTGGTCTGATATAGCCCACAATCCTTTGTGACACAGAATAGGAGAGGTTTCCCGAAGCCGGTCCTTCTTTGGCAGTGTTTAAATGTAAGTATCCAAAAGTTAGGTAATTGTAAACGTGTCATTATATTAAATAAAGTTTAAATGAAATACAAACAGGTTGTGCCAAATGTTTAATGTTCAAACTTTGCGGGCTTCATCGCTCGTGGAAGTGGTCTAATTTTAGATGCAACGTTATGACGTGTTAATATGTCCCCATGTTAGCATACTTGCTTACTATATACTTTATAGTATGTACTTTACCACCACCTGCGTAGTACATACTTTTAATATGTAGTATGTAGTATGCATATTGGGATTCAGCCTATAAGTACCACCTCCACAGTGACTCCACAGTTTCGTTGCTATTTCAATTTTCTAAAGTCCTTGAAAAAATGTTTGTGCAAAAATTAGATGAATTTATTGAAAAAAAACAGTTGTTAGATGAGAGCCAGTATGGATTCCGTTCAGGTAGATCCACAGCTTCTGCAACCATGAATATAGTTGAAGACATAGTAAATGCAACTGACAGCAAGAAACACACAATAGGTGTGTTTATCGATTTAAAGAAAGCATTTGATACAATTGATCACTCAATCTTGTTATTAAAGCTACAATCATATGGTGTGAGAGGAATAGTGTTGGATTGGTTAAGTAGTTATTTGAATAAAAGACAACAGTATGTTCAGTATAATAATAACAAATCTAATAATATGCAAATTCAATGTGGTATACCGCAAGGCTCAGTGTTAGGACCGAAATTAT
>JACXGM010039807.1:0-10476 GCA_016801145.1 Umbra pygmaea
CAATAAAATGGACCTCAAAGGATCCGTGTCTGCCTACACATTCTATTTAAGATAAAGTTTTTTTTATACACGATGGAATCTGGCACATCTTCACAGAGTATTTTATATTTCATATTTAATTCGTCTTTTATGTAGAACGTCCATGGGAACATCCAGTATGAGATTAGCAAACACATTCTTTCCCTCCCTTTACGCACACCTTGGAATTTGGGAAACTTACCAGAACGCCTGCCAAACCCCACGTGCTTCCCACCCAGGACATGTCTATTTCCTGCTGGGCATGTTGGATGGGCGGAGTCTGTCGTACTGTTCCCATGTGGACTGATGTGGCCTGATTCCCCTTGGCCACTGATTGGTTGAAAAGCAAGGCCTCGAACAAACCCAAACGTAAAGAACACACACCCTGTGCAGGAGATTTGGAACATGGTGTGGGGGTGTGTTTGTGCCGGGGGGGTTGGTTAGCTAATCATGAGATTTAAGGCTTGGGCCACTGTACTCATGACTACAGGGATGTTATTTCAGCCTACAACACAATTCATTGTTTGCGTGTGAGGTGTAAAGTGAGACTGCAAACTTCCTTAGTGTGCTCATTCAAGGGCATGTTTGTACAAAACAATATGAATTAGAGGTGGTATCTGTTCCAGGGCATGTGGTGACATTTTGAATTCTGAGTGACCAAATCATTACAAATATCAATCAAAATGGATCCTTTAAAACAAAAGTATAGTCTTATGGAATACACTTTATAAAATAATATTATAATTGCAGAAAGTCAAAGGTGATATACTTTAGCTACTTTTTTTATCAAGTATATTAGTGCAGCTTCTTAACTAAAATTGAGCAGTGTGATACAATGTAGGACTGACCACCGTGCTAGCCTATGAATTCCACAGTGGTAATAATACCCCATGTTCACAGCCCATACCTCAACTTTATAACTACAAAAAACTTTCTCTGTTTGGACTGCTGTCCTCTCTTCCTCCATCTAGCATCTATCGAATAAAGCAAAGAAAATGCCCAAAAACATACGTAATAATAAAAATCTTGGAAGGAGCTTTGTTATATCTTTGAACTGTTCCCCAAAGCCATTGTCACTAATGCAGGCAATGGAACTGTTGTTTAACGGCTGTCCCAGACTACTAATAGAACAAGTACGTAATTCACAGAATATGTTCCCTGAGACAGCAACACATCTGAACCACTTTCCCTGAGACAGGCTATAAACCCTGTACTGTGGTGACCTAAACAGAACATTAAAGCAAGTTTTCTTTCTGTTGTCCTCTGCTGTTCTGTCATTTAAAATAAGAAAAAAAAGTATTTCAAGTGAAAAGCTAAGTGAGTTCATTCAACTAGAACAGAAAGTTCATCATTCATCAAGGTAGACAATGAGAATTTAACTTTGTTTAACTAATTGTAGGCTATAATTTTCATAATGTGTAAGTGTACAATGTGCAAAACCTCAATTTAATGGAAACTGCTTTAATATTTGCACCCATTTAAGGAGATGACCTGTCATCAGTATGATGGAATAATTCTATATACTGTACAATACCTGCAGCGGGCACTGCCTTACAATATTATCTACTAATCTACTTAGCAAACATTTTTCTTTGAAATACATGCTACATCAATGGCTGTTGCTTAAAATATGCATGGAAAATCACTGGGAATGTGGTCATTTTATGCAAACATTGTTTGGCAAGGAGAGAAGTCACAACTTAATATTAAGCGTAAGGGAAGTACTTAAGGTTCAGTCATGAATACTACAATAATATACAGAAAATAATTAGTTGCGAGGGCCTTGCAACCAAATTTCACTTCAATGCTAGGGCGGGTCCTCCGAGCAAAAGCCTGTCAGAACATAAATATATTTTTCATAGTTCAGTCATTTAAGAAATTGATGATTTAGTGTGCTGCTAGTGTTATACAGTGAATGTTTCTGACAACCACTGGTTATGTAACAGCAATTATAAGGTTGTTTCCCCAGGCTGTTATTATCATTAAAACCAAAAATGTACCCTCACTCAGTCATTCTGCCATTGAAGGTGAACTAAAAAACGAAAGTAATTTGACATATTTAGACATGGCAAGTAAGGGATTCAGCCTGGTACAGTTTTTTTTTGTGTGTCATTACACTATGTTTTGATACTTCTAGGATTACTAGAATACTCGTTTTAGGATCGGCTTTGGCCAATGAAATCAAACCTTAAAGTCATACTCTGGTCAAGTATTGTGACACTAAATTTAAAAAAGTTATATAGAAATAAGATTCAAAGATGAATATGCAGCAAGCGTACAGATTTCCACCTTATATTTCTGGCTGTACCAACACATACTGTGTCAGTGAAATCACCAACAACCTCCAGATTGCTGGGGTGAAAGTGTTACAATCTACCTTCAGAGAATACTTCTGTTGCAGAATTATAGAGGTTACAGTGCAAGAGGTAAACCTCTGATCAAATCAGTAAGAAAAGCCAGATTAGCTACAGTACATCATAAAAAGTAGAAACCATCCAGTGGTCATGTCTGCTCTAGCGACCTCTAGCTGCCGACACCAACTGCCCAGAGTTCTAAAACTCACTTTCCCCATTTCTATATTAGCACTTAATATAATCCACTGTCTAGTACTTTTGTTGTCATTTAGTCTATTGGGGAACCTTTCGAGGTTGATATTAAAGATTTATCAAACGGAAACCTTTATCAGAGTGATGGGAAGGCAAATGTGTGGAGAAAAATAGGAACTGCAAATGATCCAAAGCACACCATCTCATTTGTGAAACATGGTGGAGGTTGTGTGTCACAGCTGTGGTCCATGGTGTGTAAAGGAATGGAAGACAGGCGCTAATGTCGGAGAGACAAATCAAACATACTTAAAAACGGAAATACGCCTCAAAGGGGGAACGACAAATGCTTATTTTTTAACACACTGATACACACGGACTGACAAGTAACATTCAACCACTACAAGTGAACCAAACAAACCCAATGACTAAATACAATGCTATTAACATTAAAACAAAACCTGCTGAGTACGTTTGACATGGAGCAGAGTGATCAATTGGATAATGAAACTGATTATCTGATTGTCCTGAACATAAAACACCTGACACTAAACAGGAAATGGGCTCATCTACCTGAGCCCAATGCAACCCTCAGGGGGGAGACCGTACAGTACCCCCCCACCAAAGGCTCGGCTCCAACCAAGCAGGCCTTCACTCTCTGGTGGGTGACACCGATGCCACCACCACACATCCAGGAGGGCGGGAGGGCAGCGGACCCCCGCACTGGGAGGGTATCCCCCACAGAATCTCCTCATCAGGAGGGCAACCCTGATGACCAAGCCGAGCGCAGCGGATGTAAGGAGGTGGGGCTGGAGGCACCCACTGTTGCAAGTGGTCCCACGGTGGTCTCTACGGCAGCTGGTGGGTCGCTGGTGTTCTTAGCAGTGGCCAGCTCCCCAGGATGGTGCAAGGGGGGCAGGGCCCAAGTCTCAGATACAGTGGACAGAACCACTAGCTGTGACATTGTGGAAGGAGCCCAAGCATCGGCCGCAGGATGCGGTGGGGCAAGCAGGTCACAATCTGTAAGCCTAAACACCTGGAATTACTGTGCTTAGAAAACCCCTACAATTTGGCCAATAGAGGACAATATTTACTGTAGGTCCTCATAAGGACACTGAAACTCTTTTGGCTGCTGAAAAAGTTGCTTAAACATTGTATGTGAATAACTGATTATAAATCAAACATTTCCAATGCTAAAAGACATTTACAATATTATATCTTGTATATACAGTGCCTTGCGAAAGTATTCTGCCCCCTTAGCATTTTTCGACCTTTTGCCACATTTCAGGCTTCAAACATAAAGATATGAAACTGTATTTTTTTGTGAAGAATCAAAAACAAGTGGGACACAATCGTGAAGTGGAACGAAATTTATTGGATATTTCAAACTTTTTTTAAACTCGGTTTCGAGGGACAAGGGCTAGGGTTAAGACGAAGGGGTAGGGGAAGGGGTAAGACTGGGATTCACCCTTATTTTGTTATCTCTAAAATGACATGCTGTTTTTTAAGGGTTTGTTAGTGCTAATAGCAGGCTAAATTCAAGGAGAAAATAATTACTATTTGTAGAGGATTTACTTTGGGGACCCCTTTAGCACTTGGGGCAGACACTTTCCTCTAGGCTTCAATTAAAATGTGACAAATAGAACTGGCAATGTTGTCTGGTACCAACTGCAGTAATTTACTATCCAGGTTGTTGGTACCAGGTGTTTTTTTACTGATTGATGGCAATAATTTCTTCATCTCTTAAACACTAACTTTGTGGAAATTAAAACATTCAGTGCTTGTCTTTCATTATCTGGTCAGTTAAGCATGAATATGACTCATGATTTGTAATTTGCATATGTTGCCTCAACACACAATGCTTAAGGTGCTAAAAGCTTCTGTCTGCTTCACTGCAGAATGGAGGTGGGGGCTGACATCATTTAAAAAACATTTACCTTTTCTTTATAATACAGTTTCTCTCTTTTTCATACAGTTTCTCAAGTATTTGGACATTGATACAGTGGGTGTTTTTTGGGTTCTATATCTAAAAGCTTTAGATTGGAAATTATAGAATGACTATAATACTGTCAGCTACATTTATTTGAGGGCATTTTCATCCTTGTCACGGGGTTTATGAACATTTTGTACATAGACCCACATTTTAAGACAGCAAAAGTATTTGTAAAGTGGTAATCAAAGATCAAAGATTTTTGAATTTCATGTCTTGATTCTAGGCTTTGCATTTACATTTGGGGTCCTCAAGGGGTGGTCATCATGAGGCAACTAAATTATAATAAAATGTATCACTCTACATGAGAGAGGCGCAAATCTGTTAGCCAATACCATTTGCAAAAGACTTTCACCGCTGAACTACAGGCTACCTAAAAGTAACAACAAAACCTACACAGTTCTGCTAAAAGATCTGGTGAACATATAAGACAGAAAAAGATTCAGCCAATGCAAAGTATATGCTGTTTGAAAGAACGACAGTTTGTTACCGTCCACATGGTTTATAATTTCACTTGATTTTTCAATGTACATTAATTAATTTACCTTCAAGCCAGATGTAATTGTAATTTCCTTCCAACTTCGAATTGACCTTGAATAAAATATATAAATATAATCAGTAAAAGACAACTGTAACTTTTATATGTAATTTAATACATTTTTGAAGGTAACTAGGAATAAACAGGTCATGCATGTCACAAAAAAAGCAGTATATAAAAATATAGCTGCAGGCAGGAAATTAAGGGGTCCAAGCAAAAAGAATGACAAACGAGGAATGGCCTCATAGGCATATAAGGTCAAATAGGCCTGGTTTTCTGTTTGTGTTAACTAGTAATGAGAATTGAAAATAATTTTGTGGTATAGCGCTGGTATAGAGGCCCCACATGGTCGATATTGGCCAAACACTACAGGCCCATCTGCATCTCATTCTAACCATAGATACCAAGTTTGGTGCCAATCGAATAAACGGTTGCTGAGAAAATCCCTCAATTCCTGTGAAATTATAGGACGCAGGAAGTTCTTGACATATCACATATGCAGGCCTCTTCTGGTCCTTATTCTAACCATGGATACCAAGTTTGGTGACAATTGGACAAATGGGTGCTGAAAAACTCCCTCACTTCCTGTTTGGTGGCTTTGCCACCATTTTTGATTGGCTGAAACGGACAAAGGTTTTTGCAGATCCAAAATCCATCGAATACCATTTTGTTAGGATTCGTCTGAAGATCATCTCTGCCAAGGTTTGTTAAGTTTGGACATAATTTGTTGCATGTGATTTATTTATTTTTCCAGAAAGTTCAAAATGGCAAAAAAGGAAGATAACGAAACTCAATCTTGTTTGGCCCAATGCAAAGCACATTTGGAGATGGTTTGCTGACTTCAGCTATAAGAAGCAAAAAGATATTGCTGTTTGAAAATCTAAAGTTTGACAATACACTGTAGCACCCCCCAGTGGCCAATCAGTCCCCATACGACAGCGATATTCATTCCTGCTCATGTGAGCCGCCATTCCGTAAGTTTTCCATCCAACCCCAGCTGCGACTAACCTGAGTTAGCGTTTCATCTTAATAATAAATGTCACCTGTGCTAAATTTGGTTTGGAACAAAAACCTATGGAATTAGCCTTATATATATTGCTACGTCCGACAAACAAATGGTCAAACACCCGACCAGTGCAACAGATTGCCATAACGGAAAAGGTATAGCGTGCGTGTCAGTTACCTTTTGTGGAGCATTACCTCCGCAATATCCTCAAGATTGAGGCAAAAGGGGTTACAGTATGCAGTGGAGGTATATATTCAAAATGTAAAAATACGCAATGAAGGAGACACGACTACTATCGAGGCTAATGCTTACCGGTCTCAAGCTAAATCTAAGAAACACCATGACCTGTACCTCAAACGCAATCAGCACAGCCTTGTGGACCAGTCATGCTCTTGGGTAGGTTATCCGTTCATAAAATGCTACATGAAAGATAAAAACAAAATTAATTAAACTTGCTTGTTGGGGCGCTATGTTCAACTTTGTTGTAAACTGACGAAAAATAAAGTTGGGGAGCTCAAAGACCCAACACAACAGCAGCAAACCTAGCGTTAGCTAACATGTTAACTAATGTTGGTTAAAGCTAGAGTGCTCGTTAAATTTAGCTTAGAGAGTAGGTTAACATTCTGGCAATGATATCCATGGTAATCATAACTTTGGTCCCAGTTGTGTTCTTGCCCCTAGTTAGTAGATCTAGACAACACGGTAACTAGTTAGCTGTTAGCCTTACCTTTGAGCAGACGTATTTATGCTTCATAATGTTAGACAGATTTAACTGGGAGTGGAGCCGTCCACACTGTTTTATCCATTGTAGGCACCGCTCACGTTGTGTTATCGGCTTTGGGAAGGGAAAGAACACAACTCCTCCAGACAATCTCTCGGGTTATCTAGTGTCCGATTTACAAACGCCGCTTTACCGTCCTGCTTGGAATCAATGTTTGTCGGACCTGCTCACATTGTAACGGTTGCTATGATGTGTGATTGGACAATGGCAGTTTTGGGGGAGGGGCCGGCGATAGGTCAATTGCAGCTCGCAGGAGCATGGAATGAGTATCGCTGAACTAGAGCAGCGATACTCATTCCATGTTCCTGCGAGCCACAATTCCATAGGTTTTTTGTGTTAAAAACTAGGCTGGAGTACTTACTTTTTGTGGCAGTTATGGCGGAAAAATTTGCCTCGCACAGATATTAAGTTGGGAACGGTAGCAGGGTCTTCAGTGCAAGGGGTGCTGATCTCAATGTATTCTCTTGATGTTTTGATCCAGAAGGACATCAATGGTGTTGAATCAAAGACAGTCGTCAGGCTTCCGTCATTTCAGCTGATCTTCTTGTGTTGATAAGAGCTGGTTCTGACCATCATCATATTCAGAAAAAGAATCAGAATTGACTTCTATTGCCATGAAAGCTTTCATATACAAGGAATTTGCTTTGGTGTTTTGGTGCATAACGAAATTATATATACGCAGTATTAATGTTTGAAAATACTGTATTTACTAAAATCACTATTTTGCCAAATTTAAATTTAAATAGAAAATATATTTTGGGGAGGAGCATTATATATGATGATGTGATGTGCATATATTTACCTTGGAATGGATTGCGCATCCATGCTTTGCCATTCCTTGGGTCTTTTTCAGATAAGAACTAACGTTCAAACTCATTAGACTTGCCAAATCCCTCAGCATCCTCGGAAAAACGGGATAAGTTGCTGAACATATTAAAAACACCCTGGTTGATGCACTGTGCCCAGGTTACCAGCTTGGCTTTAAATCCAGCGGTTTTATCAGCCAACCTGAATGTGTCAGCCATCCTCCCCTGCATTGTCAGGTTCAAGTCATTCAAGGCCATTCCAGTCTACCTTCAACTAAATTTGTTCAGTACTTGGAATATTTTGGAGCCGGTGGTTGTGCTTGGAAGTGAAAGACAACCTCATCTTAATAAACTAACAGGGTTACAAACTCTCATAAATCTAGGTTTATACTAAGTAAACAAGGACCAACATTTTTTTTTATGTTTGTTCCCAAAACAATTCCAGACAAATGTATTTTGCAGGCAGCAAGCTAAAAAATGCAATGTTTTTTTAGCTTTAGCTATTCGGTGAGCAACAAGATATGACGCCTTTGTTGCAGCTACCTCTACTTATGTTGAAGATATCCAAACTTGCCGCTGAGCGTCCAACTCCCGTTTCTTTCTTTCAAAAAAAACTCCTCCGTTTTGTCCTTGAGAGTTGCGTGTTTGGTGATTAGGTGCCTCTGAAGTTTGGACGGCTTCATTGCTGCATTGCAGAGCATTTAACCAAAAACAACACAAAATGGATTTGGCGCCATGGAATCGCCTACTGCGGTAAATCTATACCTAATATATGAGGCATCGTATTTACGATTGAAGCTTGACTTGCTTTTCTTCTTTCCGCTATTTTCGAGTCATCTCTCTTTCTTTTAGTGTTGTTCACAATGAAATTGTCCATAGAAGATTGCTGGGGCCTGATCAAATTATCTGCCACTCCACGTGCACCTGCAGTCCGGTAAGTCAGATACCAGAACCGCAAAGGTGCTCAAAGAAAAATAAGCAATTTTTATCTATTCATTGATTATGTTTTGGATTAAATAACATGTCAATAACATTTAAAAAAGAAAAAAAAGAAAATATATTTTAATAAATGCTCACCTCTTCGATTAGCCATTCATGTGGACGGAGTGTCTGGAAATCACTTAACCTTAAAGTAGAAGTCATTTTTTTGTCTCCTGACAGAAGCACAGCAACAACCTCCTCTGGAGAACTTTTATTCCAAAGTGTCCAAACCTGGCTAACATGACTTGTCTTTCAGTATTTTCATTTCACCTGAGCTGGATTTGAGTTTTTCCACTTGACCTGAGCTTAGCTTTGGATGTTTTACCTTGGGCTGAGTTTATATTTCTTATGTCCTGTCAATTTAGCCTTCTCAGATGTTTCCTTCCTGGTAACTTTCTTTGGGACTTGGCATTACTGTAGGTGGGTTGAAAAATGTTGATTCTCTTGATTTTGAAACATTGCTGTACATTTTAGCCCAACCCTCTTGATCATGCTCAACATTTTTCTTCGATGCCAGTGGACGAACAAGGAGATGGTCTGGAAGATTACTATTTAGAAACAGCCTTGCAGTGACACATACATCAACCTCAAAAAGGTGGCTGGCCAAAGGTATTTTGCTTTTAGAAGAATGGAATTCTTCACAATAGCGAACCAATTCTCTGCATGGCAGTTTGTGTCACGTGTCTTCTCTCTGGATTCGGGGTTTGTTCCCCTCCACAGTTCGCTCTTCCTTTTCATGTTGGCCAGTGTTGATTTGTAGTTCATGTCTTTTATTTTGATATAACAGAGATACCGCTGAAGATCTCCAAGCAGGACCCCACTCTACAACAGGAAAATGCCAAGGTAATTGTGAAATGAAATGTCAATTAAGGCTGGAAAATAGAAGAGGTCTGGTTCAAGGTCATCCAATTGCTGCTCCAGATCATCAACTGTCTCTTCAAAGATCTTCCTGAAATTAATTGTGAATGGAGAACTTTGAATTACAGTTGTAAAGTTCTTTTGAGCTTCTGCATCACCAGGAGTACTTGAAGGCAGCCTCCAAGCTGTCAACATTTGCACCAGAAATAAAACTCCTGAGAATATCTAGTTTCTGCTTATCTAGCTCTGTGGATTGCTTGGACAAAAGAAATAACACATTGAATGCAAAAATTGTTGTGCATTTTCCAATGTGCTGGAATTTTACAATTGTCCAAAACAGAAGGTGACAGTCTTTCAGGCCCTTGTTCGATGTCTTTCTATCGATAGCCATATACACAGCCTTTAGTACATGTGCAGCACATAGGTGTAAAACAGTAAAATGAGTCAGATCGCTTTTACACATTCTTCCCTGAATAACTTCATCAGCTCTTTTCCGGTACACTGTTAGATTTACTTTATTGAAGGATTGTGTTACACTCTGCATTAATGCCTAGCTGCAGTCGGTCTCCACCTGTCCAACTTTGATGCTTGAGTATTTGCCCAAATTTAACAAGAACATCATTAGCCAAAAGATGAAATGAGTTCTCATTTGTATAACTTTTTGCCACAGGGAGAGGAAGTCTGTTCAGGCAATGTCACGGCGTAATACAACATCCTCTTATCCTTTTCTGGTATTGTGACTACTCCACCTGTTGCATCAAGATGTAAACTCACAAGACTTCTTTTGCGAAGTTGGTGTACAAGAATGCCAAGACTGTCTTTGGTACACATGTGAAAAGGCACACAGCAGAAACATGGAAAAATTGAGATCTCTGTTTGTAGCTTTGACTTTTCCTAACATGCTGGTATGTAAATGTAAGTGGACAATTAGGATTTATTTTTCTAAATTCATGGT
>JACXGM010039808.1:0-10478 GCA_016801145.1 Umbra pygmaea
ATGTTCATTATATACGGTAACTGTAACTTGAATATTTTTGGTAAACATCCAAAATAACGAAACATGTGTCAGTGTCTAATTATTTCCGGACCTAACTGTATGCTCTTACAGGATACTGTGTGTTTGCTACAAGGCAAGTAGCCTATTCTTGCTACATCTACTGGCAGAATAGTTTACTTGTTTCAGAAAAGAGACTGGTGTGATAAACAAATTCAAAATACAATCAGCACTGTTAGAGGCTAATCAGTCTACCTGTGTCGTCTCTTAGTTTCGTTTGGATGGTGAGACGAGGGGACAGAGAGATTGATCATTTCAAAATACAAGCAACTTAATTCACAACAATAATATTGATAAGCGGGACATGTTACAAATCAAATAAATAATTACATCAAATAAATAACTAACAATAAATAAATAAATACATAAATAACACACAGGAGCATGGTATTTAAGATCGAGGATTGGGCGGTGGTTACATGATCATCAACACTCAAATGCATACGTCCATGTAGTGAATGTTGAAGACCATTACTGCTTGTAGTGTTGTATACTTCTGCGATAGAACTCACAGGCACCTACTCTCACACAACATTGTTGGAGAGCCACATGGCAAGGTATGTTAATCCGACCTATGTATCCCTTATCCCAGGCAGCGCTTTGCCAATTTGCGCTGCCTCGTGTGGTGACTCCAGGCAAAGTTGAAGAAGCTGTGGTCAGTATTGAATCCTGACCACGTAACATAGCTGCATTTTCTGGATCCATCACCTGCAAGGCAGCAACTAAGCCCACTAGCCCATTCGAAGCCCCCCTTTGGTGTGTGTTCCTTTGATGGTCACTGGCTGAAGATTGTGGACCCAATTAGTTGTATTCTGGATTCTGTGGATCACTAATGCAATTGTTCGGGTCGCATCATTGCACTGCAGACGTTTTAGATTTTGTATTAAGCACGGAGAACACTCGTTGTGCCCAATCACAGAAGAGTCTGAAATGTTGTAGCAGCTCATGGGAGGATTGTAATACATCCCACTGTGAGGGAAGGTGGGGAGGCAGCGAGGGAACAGGATTAGGGAGACGTTCAGCATCAACTCTCACCATCTAGGAAGAAAACGGGGGAAGAGAGAGAGAGAGAGAGAGAGACTGTTTACATTTCCTGTCTGAGACGGTGGGCTAGACTGCTGTGAATACCATCCAAGAAGTGTGATGCAACAGCCCTAAATATAATGTAATGCATCGCAATGCTCAAAACTAAGTTGAAGAACTGCTTAGCTAGACTGTTATTAGAGCAGTAGAATACATCCTATTCATTAGAAATGTACTAAACTGCATACTGTATCCATAAGCCATGTTAGTTTTGGGGGTGGATCAGTTACCTGTCGTTCCAGCGTGGCGATCAGAGTGCTGGTCAGAGACCTGATGTGTGAGATCATCTCTCCCAATTTAGGGACAGGAGGCTGTTGTTTCTTTGACGCTCTGCTCAACCAGGTGAAATGGTGCTCAAAAGACTTTAATTCATTATGGAGCTGAGACAGCGTGGGCTTCACCTGTACACAAAAAGATTTCAGGGAGAGATTGGAGAAAGTTTAGTAACAACGTCTGTAAAAAGACAAGACACAACCATTTCAAAGGCACCTGGGAGGTAGACTAATAAAGACACATGTGAGATTATGTTACCTCAAGGGAGTTAATGTCACTGGCCCTGTTGTTCATTACAGGCAGGGACTTGAATCTGTGGTGTTCCAAATCTGTCGGAAAATGTTCCTTCTGTAAGACAAACACACACAAAAGAACAACTGTATCAGTGAACTAGATTCTTGTAAATCTGCAGATCTGCAGTACACTAGTCACAGATGCATTAGGGGAACTAATGGAAAAGTATTGATATGAGATTACAGTTTGGTCTGGCTGGACTGGAGGAAATAGATTTCCTTGAGAAACTTGTGGTTGGGTCAGGGAGAGTTCAACCAGATTGTAACCTCAAAATTGTCAACAATAAGCAAGTGACCTGAAACCACAGGATGTTTTCTACTGACAGAGGAGGATAACAGCATGCAGTGACTAACAGCGTTTAGAGTTGAATAGACAACACAGGGCTACAGGGAAACTCCAGGGTCGCAGCTATAAAAAGTAGAATGACGTCATGGTGTGTACAACGCCGAGCCCATCTGTAATGTTATGCTGACATGTACCACTAGAGGGACACAGAACACATGACAGCAGACGCAGGGCACTGCTGGCTAAACTGCCTGAGGACCCATTTAGGTAAAGTGATTTATGAGGCAACAGTAATGATTACATATGATAAAAAACTACCATGACTGATGTGTTTTAGAGCATGAGTTACAGCATTAGAACAACATTATGGATGGTGGTACACATTCATGGCTTGTTTACATTTAATACTGAATGCTGTTGTGTCACTCTTCCCTCATATTGTTTTACTGTTGTGTTTTCCCCAATGTGTTTTTCATTTGCTGTTTTTGATGTTGTTGTTCCCTTCCTTCCGTGGTCCTGTCTTTCAAAAGACAAATGTCATGTTATTGCTAAATGTTTTGTTTTCAGAATCCAACCGATCCCACCCATCTTTTGGTAATTTATCTCCTTCCATTACGCTTTACTTCTGTCCTAGCCTCTGTTCCTTACACAGACACAGAAAAACACACACAAGCGCTGGTGACCACTTCTCAATGGAGCTCTCTGTGATCTTTATCTTCTCAGATTTTCTCTCAGGTTGTGATCCTCTCTTATTCTCTCCGTCATGACCTCACCTGAGTGAACCTTGCACAGGCCGTCCAGCTTGTGCCCCACCCACCCATCTTCCTGAATGCAAATACTGGAATGTGATAAATCTCAGTGATTTTATCTGGTCACTTTGCTGTGGCGACAGAAAACCAAACACTAAACACCACACCTACACAACCACAACTATTTACAGCACCCACAATGTTCACCAACACACACGCGCACACACACATCTCACAGACACACACACACACACACACACACGCGCACACACACATCTCACAGACACACACAGAATACATAGAAACACACAACTCATTGACACACACATACTGACACACAACATGGATATACACATTGTAGAAACTTTAACATGAACACATGCATTACTGCACACACACACACACACACACAAACACTTCTCTCTCTCTTGCTCACACACACGTTTTATTGCTTTCTTGCAGGGACTTTCCGTTGACTCCCATTCTATTTTTCTTTCCTATTCTTGACCCCTGCTCTGTGGAACTCCGCACAAGAAGAAAATAAACCAAAAGAAATGCTTCATGTCACTGAAACACGAACACAATTTTTTTGAAGCAGCATATTGCCATCGCTGTGCAATGTTGTCCCCAATGGCTTCATTGATAAAACAGCTTCCTCACATCTGTCCAGCTTCCTCACATCTGTCCTCAATCTATACCACATCTACAATATGGACCAAACATAGCTACTGCACACTCATGCTAAAATCATTCACTGAAGAATCTCTAGAGACTAGAGAGCGTGTGTAACTATTTTCAGTTCCTTATCTTAAACAAAAGTTATTTTCTGATTTGCATAAGTTAAAAATAAAAATTGTTGCAGTCATGAATATACAAAGATCTAAAGATAAGGATAAGATTCAGCTGTTCAAACACATTTGCTTACTGGGATGTTTCAGCATGTCTGTAGGCCTAACATGAACAGCAGACACATTTATCTGGTCATCTATAATAGAAATCGACGGTTAGGAAATTACAGAAAAAAAACTAACAGGTGTCAATACACATTCCATTCGCCTCCTAGCTAAGGAACTAAGTCAGTACATTTCTAAAGTAACATATTAGCTACTATTTATGCACTAGAGTGTGTTGCACTCCAGAATCAGGTTGTATTACGGACAGAGAACAGCCCCCCATCCCCAATCTCAACATTACCATCTCATGGGAGACACAGAACTGACCTGCAATGAGGTCCTCTAAGTTCAGGAGATCAAAGAGCATGAAGAATAGGCTGACCTTCCCTTGTCACTATCCTCCAGGCCTGTCCTGGCTGGAGTCTAGCTGGTCTCAACAAGTGAGTGACTCTCAACACACAAGCAGCTTAACCATGGGACTCACAATCCACTGACTGACACTCAAGCAGTTTACTAGGGAAACACATCCAGGATCAATCTCCATTCATAAAACAACTGATGGTTTTTAGTAAGTAAGTGGGCAACAAGTAAAACTTCACTCACCAATAGATCTGCTGCGATCTGACGTAGATTCTTCGTCTGATTGGCCAGCTTGTCCAGGTCGTGCAGCCGTCGGAACGGGGCGGGGAGAGCGGACGTAAATAAAGTCAGCTGGGCCAGTAGGAGCGAGAGCAGCAGAGAGGAGGAGTCAACTAGCACTGCGGGAGTGGGAGAAAACGGAAGCAATTATTAGATTGATATGGCTTGCGGCAGTAGTCCTGTCACATCGTCAGAGATGTTTTGAGATATTGCATTTGCACCATAATGTAAACATAAACCCCCAGATTTGGCACGGGTATCCTTCAGAGTTAGAGTAAGCCACCATCATTAAAAAAAGTTAAATGTAAATCACTTGAGATAGATCTTTTAGGCTATATTAACAACACTCCTTTTCATTAATTATCTTAATGTCAACAGTTGTTAGTGTCACCTGAGTCTTAAATGCATTTCACTCTACCAAATATTTAAATGCTACACTATAATATATACATATAAAAATAAAATCCTTCTTGGTGATTTACTTTCATAAATGACTCCTAATGTCACACCTGCTTCTGGATTTATCACTTTATCAATGCAATATGAATTGCCTAGACGTAGCATAGAGAGTTCTGTAACAGTAAGCTCATTCATTCCTTCTCTTTCAAGTTCAAATGCAAGGTAAAGTATTAAAAAAGAGCCACAATTACTGTTGTATAAGTGGTAATTACAGAAGAACCACAAGAAGCACAAGACAGAACTCAGGATAGCATCTTCACTCCCAACTGATATAAGACTACAGTGTCCAGGCTACAAATGAAATATTGATAGGTAATTTAACATGTCAATAGATTGCGAAGTAAACTTCAAGTAGCTTAATATTTGCATAATTATATCTGAATATGCAGTCAATGACCAGACACTGAAAATAGTATAATTAGCATAAAAATGTAGACATAGGTTAAACAAGACAAGAAGAGAAAGTAGTATAGTATAGTTCATTATAAGAAAGTGTACACAATTAAAACATTTTTTGCAAATACTAATAAAATTATTGCCACTTACATTTCATATTTGTTCGGGTCCTTTGAATAAATACACGAGTTACAAATAAATAAATATTTAAATATAATAAGAAAATTAATAAATAACTCGACGTCCGGATATTGTCACGTGCTCCAGGTTTCGTCTCGCTTTCACACTCAGGCAGAGTAAGCAAGGCAAGAGGTAGCAGAAGGGGAAATGAACGAAAGAATGAATGAATGAATGAAAAAGTGGAGGAAATAATGCGAAATATCCAATAAATGCAGAAAAAATCTCCCGCCTAACTTTCTGGTCAGTGAAGTTTGAGATCCGTTAAGGTATTAAATGAATAGCAACGACAGAGTCAGACACTGATGGGTAGAAAGTTATTAGGGATAGGATGGATGAGTGCTGAACGATGCGAATGTGTGTAAGTCAAATTTTCGCGCAGTGAAATGTTTAGGCTTGTTTAAAACTTCCTTTTATAAAGACTGGGCTCTCTATGACACATCGACTGAGTCATACACATTCATTCACAAAAACACGCTCCTTCTAACCCCCCTTCCCTCAAGCCCGTCTGGGTTGTTCGCTAAATGTTGGAACTGTTCCGTTTCTTGTTTTTTCTGTCTTTTATCACTTTCTCTCGTCCGTCCTATCTCCAAGCAGCGCACTTCCCCATCGCATCCCGCTACCTGTAGTCAGTTATCAGTCCATCTATCAATTAATCTCCCAATCTCTTTCCCTCTCTATCACTGCAAAACTTTAAAAAGGCCATTGTTTAGTTTTATATCAGTCTATCTCCTGTTGTGTATTCTTTATACAGTTGATGTACCATCTTGTTCTCGCCCTCTCTATTGCTTCCTTGTTGTGCATTATGTTTCTGTTAGTTGGTAAACATGCTTTTGAATATGAATTTACAGTCGGACTCTCCACGTGAGGCACTTCGTAGTTAATACACGGAGCAAACACCTCTCTTACCCCCTCGCTCTCGTTTTTTCAGACAGACCCTCCTGAGACATGGGCCTGTTATTTCCATTTTCCCATCGCCCTTTTTTTGCTCCCTGTCTCCCTCTTAGGGTGAAGGAAAGAGTGAGAGACAGACGGAGTGGGACAGGAGAGAGGTGTTGTCCAGAAGTGTTCGCTAAGTGTTGCATAGAAACAGTGACTGGCCTCCACACACCACACAACTACATTTACCCATACACAGGGAGGGGGTTATGATGGGGTTAAAACAATATACAGGAGTACACACACACACACAGTCCAACACACATACTGTACAAATTTACATTGAGGTCATTTAGCACTAACATATGCAACAAAATATGCACAAAAAACAACAATCGCAAGCACTTGGCTTCACGTACAACTACAAACACACATACTCACACACAAATATGCACACACATACACACACATATGCACACACCTACTCACACACAAATGCACACACATACTCACACACATATACTAACACACAAATACAAACTCACACACACACACACACACACACACACACCACACACAAACACATTGTTTACACTGACTCACAAACAAACAAACAAACAAACTCTGTGGGTGTTTAAGGGAGACCCCTTACTCATTTATAATGATGCTGGCACAATTGTTATGGGGTACCACACACGTGCACACACACACACAAATAGATACAAAAAATAATACTGCTGAGAGCGTAGTGGCGTGGAGTCTGGGTGGTGGAAGTGTTGTTGTCAGAAAAGGTTGCGTTATCTTCTCCTGGGTCAACAGCAGAACGACGTAGGGACGACGAGTGGAGGAAAAGACAGGAAATGGATGAGTGTGGTGGGACGGAGGCAGATATGGACAAACTTGCTCTTTTTAATTTCCCACATCAAAGGGCTGTTTGAAGGCACAGCTGGGGCAAGAAGAAAAGAAGGAGAAGTTAGTCACTCTTCCTCTCTCTCTCCCTGGTTCGCTCCCTCTCTCTTCTTGGGGGTCGCCTGGGTGGTACTGCTAACAGTCTGTCAGAGAGGCCGCCAGTGGTGATCAGTCATATCACTCATACACTGTCACCATGTGTGTGTGCGTGCCCCGTGTGTGACGACCTCTGTGCCATGGTGTGTGTGCTAGAAGGGACAGTGTGTGTGTGGACGGGTGTGCACGTGTGTGCTTAATTAGCAGACAATGTGGGGGTGTGAATTGGGTGTCTGTTTATATGTACATGAACACTGAGTGTGTGTGGCCTTACCATTACCTCACCAATGCTTAGTTGGCACACTAGTGAGACACTCCAAGTGTGTGTATGCGCTTGTGTGTGTTTGTTGAAAACCTCAAAGAGAGAACGGAACCTGTGACATGGTCTATACCAGCAGTGTGTGAGGGTGTTAGTGTGTCCATGTGGTTTTGTGTGTGTGTAAGACAGGGAGAGTGAGTGAGTCGGGAAGCTGTAATCCAGCCTCTCTTGTCCTTCAGGCCTGGAGTTATAGTGGATATTCCCTGGTACACAATTAGGGCACCGGAAACACAAGAGCTGTAGTTCTCAAGTTTTGGGCCTGGGAGCCTTATAGCTATAATATTCTCTCATCACAGATAGTGTTCATTTTTTGGGATTGATAAATATGACCTTTGCGATCATCGTAATAGAAACATGTTCCACGTGGTGTAGAGGTCTAAGTTGCTGCTGCACAGCACAACTTGGTCACAGTGACCTGGGTTCAAATCCTGTTTGAATCTGCTAGGGGTGGACCAAATTGGTACAGTGATTCCAGGGCTAGATGGGTAAATTGTGTGCGGGTTGTGTGCCTCTGAATTGTTATATAGTTGAGGAATGTGTAAATCCTCTCACATACGTATGTACTGACGTAAGGGTTCTTTTTTGAACAGGCAATGTGATCAAAATTGGAAGGCTTGGCTGCACACTGATCGTCGAACTTCCCTAAGATCGTTGACCTTTCCTAACCTGTGACATCACAAGGCTAAAAAGGGAATTGGACCGGAAAAATTGGTAGGGGAGAAAAACGGAAATAATACAAAAGCAAATTAGAAGAGAAAGAAATAGTTTGCGAAAATACATTTTTGTTATGTTTGGTTACTCTAAGAAAGTCACGGTAGCTACTGTAGTCTCTAACTGTGCTCTAAAGATACAGTTTGCAAAATCCACCTGTCTCCATTGACATGTGTTGCAATGAAATGAATATGCTTTTTGTGTACAAGGCTCAGTAAATAACTAATTTACCTACAGGCAGTGGAAAGTATATGAGAAGTGGCTAATGAATATGCATTAGGTTAATTTAATATAGACTCCAAATTCATTCAAGTTGAAAAATATTTCAAATAGATTGGACTAGTAGGTATTCCAATCCTTAACGTCAATGATTTAGTTATTAATTGTGTTTGAAACATTTTTTACTAGCCAGTAATCAAGATTTACTATTTATATTTAAAGTGACAAGTAACATGTAGTTGCTATTTTTAAAATTGTTAGTCTGTATTTTGTATCACTATTTCATGGAAACTAGTAACATATCAAATGAACTACATTCATATCCATTTGAAACTACTGACATTTTGATTCAGAATTAAATGATAAGAAAGCTAATTTTGCTAATTAGTAGTGATGACTAGTAAAAAAATAAACATTTCCTAGTAAAACAAAAGGAGATTTAGTTAACACATTCATTCTGGTCTTCATTTTGGCAAATTACATATTTTGCTGTTTATAATTTTGGTACAAAATCAAGGTCTTAGCTGCATCTGTGTATCAAAACTGCCATTAAAAGCTTGTCGTAAGATCACCATAAATAAGGTGCTTTAACATCAGCCAAGGGAAGGATCCTATATAATGTATACTCCCTTTGAGATAAGCGGGGCTAACCTCATCAAAGTTTTATATGGAACAAAATGGCATCGAAATTTGATTAAGGATCTGTCTAGTTAGTAAACTGGTAGTGCTGTTGGAACCCAGAAATTAATATTCATAGTTGGAATGTTTTGTGGTGGATCAAGCATGTTTTAAATGTTTTTGAAGGGGTGGGCCAAAGCTGAAATCGATATTGAGAGTAACACTTTAATGTTAGGAGAAAAAAGGTATAGCAACTCAAAGGTGTCAGACCGCATTGTTCTGCAGAGGGTAACAAGGTCAGTCTAATGTGTTATTGGGTCCGCATTGCCATCGGTTGAAGGCACCTACAACACCAGGTGTCGCAAAAAGGCAAGAAAAATCATCACTGATGCAAGCAATCTAGGCCGAGACCTTTTCTGGCCTCTAAGGTGAACTACACACATAGAAATTGAACGATTAAAAGTGGCATTCCAATGCAAATAAATGTACCAGAACGGTCAGAGCGGTAGCCATTTTTACGTGTACAATTCCATTGCAAAGATCTAGTGGCCTACTTCCGCATTAAACCGATTTGCGTGTTGTTACCGTGACAACTAATGACTGTCGCCATTTTTTGTGTACTCATCGAATGACCAAGCAAAACGGTTTAATAAGGCTTCTTTAGATTTAATTTCTATGACTACACACCACCAGTACAGGAGCCTCCTGTCAATAACAGTTAGAATCCGTAACAACTTCTTCACCCAGATCATCCTCCAGGCTGTTGAATGGACTTCATTAATTTTCCCAGACCACTGGGCTGTTAAACAGAATTCATCAATTGGACTTTTCTACTATGATCGCGCCATGGTCAATATGGACTTTTGTTTAAAGACACAGTGGACAATTCAGTTGCACTTTTACCACGAATGCCCAGCCTTACCAGGTGATATAATGATGGCTCTGCCCTCAGTCTCTCAATCAGGACTGCTGTTATTTTGAATAGAGGTAGCAGGGCCACCAACAATTCCCTCTTTCAGGAAACGTGCCACTCGTTGTATAGCACTCACGTGTCACTGTACGTGGAATGGAACGTCAGTTGCTTTTCAGATGTTTCATGCTAATAGGTTCCATTCCTTCGGCGGTGGATGCCAAACCTGCCTGGCTGGGACCAGAGCCACTGGAGCACGAGCTTGTCATTTCACAACCAAATTTGCTGACAATGCATATTTTCTTGCAACGCATAAAGACCAGTATCATCCCTAATGACATTACGAATTCTCCTGCTTTACTCATGAAGACCATGGAGGACTTTTCTTCTTCTTATCTAGCATTGATTTTGCTGATAGCTACTTCATTCTGGAAAATATGCATGCTAAAACCTGAATGTATGGTTGCCCAACCTAGTTGGCAACCTCTGGATAACAATGTTGGCTAAAATAC
>JACXGM010039809.1:0-10472 GCA_016801145.1 Umbra pygmaea
GTACAATATGTAATATCAATCAAAACAATAACAAAATACACACTTTGCATTAAAAGCAAACATCACTATACATATATTATATATATTTCGTAGTTGTGTACTTACATTATCCTAAATGTTTCCACTAACTTTCAAATCCAGAGAAATTTGTAATATAATTCGAAGACACGGGACGTTTCATTTTGTCGCCCGTAAATGGAGTCATATAACCTGTGACTGCTCTAGTTGTTATAAGATCCAGGGAGCCGCCAAACATAACGTGAATAAAGTTATAATTTTTTAACAATATATTACTTTGTCAGTGAACATTTTTTTCTGCCGGAGATGCTAGATTGGAAGGTTGTCATTGACGACGCTAACAAAACCCATGATCCCACGCAACCTTCCGACGTCATCCAAGTACATCTTTTGCTATTGTTTTGATTGAGAGCCCCCTGGCGGCCAGAAATTACATATTGCACATTTAAGAACACATGCACAGAAGTTTGTTTTAAAACACTTATTTTACTGTCAAATAAAGCAAACCCTTTCAATAGAAGCCACTATATAAACATCTTGGTAAATGTAAACAAACAACTTTGTAAATAAAATGCATAGATGTTTGTTTTAAAAGTAAAAAAAATGAATGACTACATTGTGTATTTATAATGTTGAAAAACAAAAAAGGCTGCCCTCTACTGGCTGACCTTTGTATGAAGATTTGTGGTGTAGCCTAACAGTAGTATGCACCATGTTTTTAGACTTTATATCAGTCCAAACCCTTTATCATTTGTTGCAATCTTCCAGATGATCATGGAACTCTATGTAATTGGTGTAGTGACCAGGCAAGCACAGCATGTGGAAGCAAGTGGAAGATGTTGGATGGTCTACCTGCACCACCTCCACTTGCAGCTCCCATCCCACCCAGAATTTTACCAGCTGCTTGAGTTTGTCTTCATTCACTTAAATAGAGGCACATAACACACCAATGGAAGAGAGAACAAATGTTACATCAATGAAATTATGATTTAGAGACTCAAGCTTGCAAATAATTGCTCAAAATTAGTTTAGACAAATATATAGTGAAGTAATGTATGCATTTCTTTCTAAAGCCCTTATCTTTCCATGAAGGCACAAGGAGGCCACCACAATCTAAAATAGATCTTCTTAATAACTGCAGAATTCCATGTGTGTTATTTTATTATTTTTATTAAGTCTTCAGTATTATTGTAAGTGTTATTGCTTTCAAAATGTTCCATAATAAAACCTGTAGATTCCCAATGCACACAACTGGGAAACCTTGACAACATAACGGTCTCCATAAACAGGACTTAGGTAGCCACCAATTTTACATCTGATATCAACAGAGCATCCATCGTCATCCTCCTTTTTTTCTTCTCCAGGCCAGCTGATGTTGTCTAGAACCATCTGAATGTAATATTAGAATATAAATGAATTGTACAGTACGAAAGCAAAACAGATTAATTCAAGGGATACTTTGCCAATTTAAAAAAACTGAGTCATGTTTGTGTGGCCAGTGTGTTTGGCTCCCTCCAATGGCACCTGTGCAGAGGAACGGAGGTCTGCCGAGATCCAGTGGAACTCAGATGTGCGGGGAGCTACATGCACTGGCGCCACCGAGGAAAGCCAAACATTATTTATCTGCACACACTGCCATGACAGAGAGCAAAATATCTCTTAAATAACATGGATTAAAATACCAGCAGGAGCATTTAGCACCACTGCATTTAGCCATAGACTGAGGTGGGAAACCCACTGGAACCCAGCCGTGGTCGGTGGATCTTAATTGGGGACACTGGGCTCTAATTATTTTCGGGACCAGAGTAAATGGATTTTATTTATTTATTTATTTATTTTTTTATGAGTAAATGGATCTTAATTGGAGACGCCAGGCTTGCATTACCGTCCGGACTGGGGAAACTGAACGATATCACATAATGGGTTTGATGCACTACACACCATTCCATTCACTCTGGTCCCGAACGTAATGCGAGCCCGGCGTCCCCAATTAAGTTTCACCGACCGCGGGTGCTGGAACCACATCTGGCCTGGCCTCCAACAGTGGCCATAACATAGTGGCTTGCAGTCCCTGCCTCAGCTGTTTCATTTGTTGGAAGGTTCACCCTAACATCTATTAGATATTAAATAGATATTAAAGAAAGTTGTCAATTATTTCAAGGAGTAATGTGCATATGGTTTAAAAGTCATAATTAAGCAGTCAGATATTTCATCAGAATCAGCGAAATGACCAGTTGATGAATGACACTCCTACAACAACAGAAATGTTTTTTGAGCTTACCGCATGCTGAAGAAGACTGTAAAAGCCAGATGTGGTTGGCTGCTGTCAACACAGTAAGGTCCCAAGATAATGCCAACTGGTTAACAGCAGCCCTCTGATCCTCTCAGCTCACTGTCTGTTTTCTTTGAATCTGTGTTCTTCGAATAATCAGCTACAGTAAGCGTAATGGATAGTTCAGCCAAGGTATATGAATATGGTGACATGCTTGTGTATTCATGTGGCTTGGTACATACTATACATTCCGCTGCAAACCTACCAGCTGTATTGTTTCGCAGATATCGATGTCTGCCACATCTTCCAGCACGATGGTCGCTGTCTCCGGGGAGCCACCTAACAAAACGTGCAGAATTGCTGGGCTGACACCCGTCAATGGAGGACCACCATGAAGAAAGGAGGGACCTATTATCCCCCCTGCCATCTTGAACAAGTCAATCTACACAAGCAGTTGGGAGGTGGAAGGGATGAGGTGGTCAGCTTGGCCGTCAAAAAGCAGTGCTTGTTCTATTTCCTGCATTGAGTGACAAAAGCATTAAGCATCTCATTTAATTTGACAGGTTATCACATAAAAATTGACACTTTGGTAAAGCTCATTCTCTGTGAAGTAATTTTAAACATGCTTATGATTAAGGGTACATAATTAAATTAATAAACTCTGTCCATAAACTTGTCAAAATCAATGAAGAATCCAATCTGCAACTTGTGCATCACCAGGCTGAAGAAATGGCACGTCACGACCTCTCCAATTGTTACATTACCTATAAAACAAATACTATTGTCACTAGGGTGCTGAATTGCTGTATATCTACATACTGAAAAACACTGAGAACGCAAGACATAACCACAGGAGACATAACGACACATACAAAGGGAACATAGACAGCCTAACTCAGGGCTGGACGTTACAAAGGCAACTCATATATTTCAGTTTAATATGGTTAACAGTTTCAAATATAAATATATTTTGTTAAAAATCATTTGATTGAACAAAATAATATCTCATAACAAATATATAATAAGTTAATGTTTATTTCTTTTTTGTAAACGCTTCACTGACAAAAAGATTTGTGGAAAGGGAGGAATGTATGTTTTGTTCCGTGTGTAAATTATAATTTGTTGCTATAGGGAGATATGCGGGTGCACTTGCTAATTTCAGGGAGATATGTGCTGCAGTTTGCTAGCCTGATGCCGGAAAGCCCCCTAAGATTTTAAGATTCAAGGTTATCCATAAGTTTGTCAGTGAAGCGTGAAGATGAATAACCCTTTAAGTTTACCCTCTCGGGTTCATGCGGCCAATATGGTATATTTTCTTCCTTGTCATTAATTTGTGTTACGTGACAGGGTTTTAACAAGTCAAGTAAGATATTATTTTACATAGCATAAATGTAAGGTTTATTTCTTAGTTTTCTATGTGATTTAGTTTAGTATTGTCTGAAAGTATGTCAAGAATTTAAGGTTAATTCACATTTTCTGTGTTTTATTTATACCAGTTCTGACAGCAAAGTGGACATGTAGCAATAAGGGAGCATGTAAAGACATGTTTGAAGACTCTGTCACAAAATAAATGCCAGTTAAAACCCAGGAACGACTTAAGCCTTTATTAAACCTCGAGGGGAGTAACATCAAGCCTTACATGGCCTTGTTTCACCTGCCATTGTGTAAAATGAAGTGAAAAATGATGCTGATACTCCAGTGACATGCTGCCATTTCCTTTCCCTACATAAACTTGCATGGAGGGCCATCATCTCAGCAGCAAACTGCTCTCCACATAATGGGCAAGAATCCTGTGGAGTCAAGAGTGAGGTTCAGGATAACACTCTAAATTAGATACGTGGATATTACAGCCAAAACATGGGCAGGGACGAGATGTGTCACAAAAGTGGTGCAAGGTGTTTTTATAACCTGCTACACAGACTCCATATTTGTAGTTTGTAGTTGCTGCCATATATCTACAATAACACCCTAAAAGCCCAAATAATTAATCAATTTGAAAAACACTGAGAACTATTCATTTACTCTGACAACATTTATGGTATTAAATCTCCACAATGATATCTTCTTTGATTTAAAAATATTTTTTTTACACTGCTAAATAAGGTGTCATGCTGTAAAAAATGGCGTAGCTCTGTGTAATCAGCATCGTCTGTAAGCGCACTTGCAGGAGCACAGTTTCTTCTTTTGCAGTCCTAAATGAGTTGACTGGAGTTCTATTACCTTAGAACATGTTGATCTTGGAGGTTCAGGTGCCTTTCTTTTAAGCCATGCACGGTTTCTAGCATATATTGCTAGAAAAGATCTTGAGACAGGTGGAAAAATAGAGGAGGGGAAATCAAAATCAACAAGGTCTATAAAATCAGCTGTTGGTCTTGGGATATTTTTTTCAGAATGGCTATATTTTAGTACTAGTAATCACTTTACAGCTGAATAAATGCATAGATCTATGAGTAGCAACCAAGGGGCTGAAAAATGAAGCCAACCAACAAGCACTTTTTCGGTGATAGCCGAGCGTACTGCACAGCTGAGCCGTGATGAGGTAGATGTGACGTGAGGAATGTCTCTGAAAGTTGTAATTATTATCTTAGCCATCCCAAGGAAATCTGAATCATGCCGAATCTTGCCTCTTGCAGAGAAAGGAGAGTGTCAGTAGGAGCATAGAAGCAGGAGCAACTTTTGGTAAATATTCTGATTAATAATTTTGTCATTTTGACTGTATGCCTCCACGTCCCCCGACTGCCTGCAGGCTTTTCCTGGACTATATGGTAATTTCTCTACTGTGCAACAGTAAGTCACGTGGTTATGACACGATAGTTAGCATATTTTCACAAAAACGGCTGCTACAGGGTCATAACATGAGATACAATGTAATGGAGCTTTTTATACATTGTCTTGTTTCTTTAGAAATAAACAATGGAAAAATAGTCTTTAAATGCTTCAGATGTAAATGTTTTCATTGTCAAAGTGACCCCTAAAATGAATGGAATGCTAACATAATGTGATAACCAGGTAAAATCAGAATCCACCCAGGGCTGCTTCAACTTCCGGCTAAGCCTCTCCAAACCGCTTTTCAGAAATCAATGGGTGACGTCACTGTTACTACGTCCAGATTTTTTACAGACTATGGTATCGATGCCACCAGGGTAAAAATAAAGGTTATAGGTGGATTGGGTATCTCAAGCAAAATTAGAAATAGACACACTTCCATTTGGTAATTGATACTAGGGTTGCTAATTGTAAGAACATTCCTTGATCGATCATTGATAACATTAACTATCAACCATTGTTTAATCTTAATTAAATTGTAACGTAAAATAAACAATACAAATCTTACAGGACTCTAACGAGGTGAAATCAGTTTTATATTTGATATTCACATTTGTATCTCCGTTAAGGCTCCACGTCATATTTAGGGACCGGGGTAAAAAAGTGATCAGCTTGAATGTCAAGAAACCTTGCTTACTCTTTGTCAAAATTGAAGTTAGAATAATCTACATGCATACAAGTTTCTAACAGTTGTTGACCAAGTTGTCCAACCTTTGGTTTGGTGAAAAGATTAGGTATTGATTGATCGATAGCCAGTAATTCAATGAAAACACACATTATTCAGTGATTCTTCAAGATCTTTTTTTTACTGGACAGGGGGACGGGGATAGGGAGCACGAACACCACACAACAAACACCACAGAGAAAGGACCACACCTGCAAGAGAAAACAACAAAGAAAAACAACAATTGTTTAATTAACCAGAATAATAACAATAGATTGAAATAGATAACTTATTGAAAAGCATAAAGAGTAATTCTACCTGTTGATAACCATGGACAACCTAAATTTGTTTGTGTGTGTGTTTATGTGTGTGTTTATGTGTGTGTTTATGTGTGTGTCTGTGGTTGATTTTATGTGTCTATGTATGAATGTGTGTGTCTATGTGTGTATATGTGTGTGGTTTAATGTGTGTGTATGTCTGTGAGTGTGTGTGTATATGTAGGTGTGTATGTGCAAACGCCTGTCACAGAATGTAGTTAGGTAGTGAGAGCAGGATGCCACAGCAGCAATGCACTGACACCAGCAGCAGATAGGCAGGAATCCCAGTAGCCAGGGCACCCCACGACCCCCTGAAAGCACAAAGGACTGAGACATATGTCCCGGGGACAGCCATGCCCCGCCCCACGTGGGAACAGCAGAAGGCCATGCCCCCCCCGCCACCAGAGAGCGAGAACGCGTAAGAACCCCAAGGCAGCCACCACACAGGACAGGTGCCAAATCCCACCCCGACAACACCGGCCATGTGCCCCTGGGATAGCCGCATGCCCTCATTACGAGAGAGGTGGCAGGGGAAAACAGCGGGCGCCCCACCCGGACCAAAGAGGGCCCGGAGAGGATAGGGGACAACGGGCCCCAGACATGAGCAAAAGCCTGAGTCCCCAGACCTCCGGGTCCACCGTGCACCCCCCCACCCGGAGAACCAAACCCCCCCAACCCAACCCACCCCAGGCCAGGCAAGGCGGCCACCAACCCCACGGCGCCCCCAATTTTTTTTTAAGTAGATGTTCTCTCCATGCTAATGTGGTCTATATGGAAATTCCTGTATTGGGTGATACTTAAATAATTTTTCGCCTTCCAGTTCATGAGGATAGTTTTGGTGGCGATGCATATGGCAGTAAGAAGCTTACGATGTGTCTGCCTCTATATTGACGTCACTTAGGTCCCCTAGCCAACCATACATCTCAGAATTTCTCCCAAATTATGTTCTCAGGAAACTATTTTAAAAACCTAAATTACGTTAAATGCCAACATATTTAGGGTTTTTTACGTTTCAACTGCACGTTTCGTTATTAGGCTATATTTGTACTTCAATTACGTTGCTCCGGTACATTTTGTTAAGCGGATTTATGCGAGAACATGCCACACATTCCATAGCGTTCGAAATTATATTGCAACATTCACAGTTAAGGTTAGGTAGGAGGATACTAACGGTTAAGGTTAGGCATGAGGGTACTAACAGTTACGGTTAGGCATGAGGTTACTAATGGTTAAGGTTAGATATGACGTTACTGAGGTTAAGGTTAGAATTAAGGTTAGGGTTAACATTACAAAAACCGATAATCGCGTGTCTGCATGATGCAAGCAATGTAGAACAAAACAGACACAAAGTGCCGGTCTGGATTTGAACTCGCGAACACTGGCATGCAAGTCGTGGATTTATACGGGTAAGGCTTATGTTTAATGTAATGATAGAAAGTAAAGATCGCCAAACGAATGTATTTCTGACGTAACATTTCATCACTGTAAATACTGAAGGTAATCTTAATATATTTTAGATGGGCTTAACAGCAAGGTTTCTGAGTGGTTAAGGTTAGGGTATGGGTTTGGGTAAGGCTTATGGTTAATGTAATGATAGAAAATAAAAATCGCCTGTCTGTATCACGCTGCAAGTTCTAATATATAGTTAGGCTCATATTACAGCCTCCCCTCTACATCAGGAACAACAGGGGCGTAAAACTGTCTGGGTCGTATATCTGTTGGCTCCAGGTCTGCAGCCTCCCCCTACTCGAGTGCTGGGGAAATTGGGATGGGGTACTTTAGCCAAGTCGATAGGTCCTCACATATCTTCCGCCAAAACTTCTGGACAGGTGCACATTTCCACATAGCATGTATATAACTGTCAGGTATGTCACCTGAGCAATTAAGACAGATGTTTGACTGCCTAAGACCCATTCTGAACATCCTTTGTCCTGTATATTGTGTTCTATGGAGAGTTTTATACTGTATAAGTTGTAGATTGGGATTTGTAGTCATCCTAAAAGTATTTAAACATATGTGTGTCCAGAAGTTTAGGTCTGGACTAATAGATAGATCTGTCTCCCACTTTGAAAATGGGAGAGAAACTGAAACTGTTTTCAACAGTAACATGTCTATCTTTGATAATAGTTTTGGGTGCGAGAGTTTAAAAAATTCTGTTATCATTGGAGGTAACCCAAAGTCCATTTTATCATTCCTAAATCTCACCCTAATTATGGATTTAACTTGTTGATATTCAAGGAATCTATTAATGCTAACTCCATATTTTGCCACTAGATCCTGGAATGGAATAAAGTTACTGCCCTGCATTACATGCTTTAGATGCCTTATCCCTTTATCATACCACACTGGAAAATTCTTATTTTGCATGATGTCAGGATTATTCCAGATTGGACTAAATCCTCCATGGAATAGGCAAAGACCCAGAGGTTTTGAGAAATTCCCACCAGGCTGCCAGGGAAGTGTTTATGTTAATGCTTTTAAAGCAGGTATGATGTTTAATACTGGAGCTGATGAATGGTATATCAGATATTTTCATTTCCTTACAGAATGTTTGTTCTCTGTCCATCCATGAGTGGTCCTGGCAACTATAATTGATCCATGTTTAGATATATTGTAGTCTCTTGGACAGGAAGTAATGGGCAAAATTTGAAAGTTCTAAACCACCACAATTTTTAGATTTTTTGCTCAGTTTTTAAACTGATTCATGGGGGTTTATTTTTCCACAAATATTTAGTGATGTTAAAGTCCAATGACTTAAACCAGACAGCAGAGGGTTGGGTGGGTAACATTGAAAACAGGTAGTTGAATTTAGGTAGGACCATCACTTTTATGGATGAGACTATTCCCATGAGTGATATGGGCAAATACTTAAAAAAAAAGGTCATCCTCTATTGATTTAAGTAGAGGCGTTTGGTTTAGCCATGTCAGTTCTGACAGCCTGGAGGAAATATGTACACCCAGATATTTAATATTCCCTGACTTTAGCGGTGTGGTGGATACACTCTGGAAATCACACATTAGAGGTAAAACTATAGATTTACTCCAGTTAATGGAGTAGTCTGAGATGGATGATAATCTATATGTGTGATTGTCTTAGAAAGAGATGTTTGTGAGTTTAGGAGGAAAGGTTTGAATTCCTTTAATATTTTTGTCTGCTAGCAGCCGCTAGTGGCTCTATAAAAATGGCAACCCTGCCTAGTACCCCTCTGAAGACTGAAGCTTTGAGAAATATGATAATTTGTCCTGATAGAAGCTCTTGGGGAGCTGTACAAGATTTTAATCCAGTCTATGAAAGAGTTTCCAAATCCAAATTTATGTAAATAGCAAATAGAAAATTTCAAATTAACCCTATCAAATGCTACCTCTGCATCTAAGGAAACAACCATAGTTTCCAAGTTAGGAATTGTAGCGTAGTCTAATACATTAAGTAGCCTGCATATATTATTTGTAGAATGTCTGCCCTTAATAAATCCTGTTTGGTCGGGGTGAATTATATAAGGAGTAGTCTTGTCTTGCCTTCTTGCTAGGGCTTTGCAGATAATTTTAAGATCTGCGTTAATAAGTGATATTGGACACTAACTGTATGGGAGTGTGGGATCTTTATCTGGTTTAAGGAGCATGCTGATATTAGCAGAGTTCATTTTTGGAGGCAACATGCAGCTTCCCCTAATTTGCAATACTATCCTATTAAACAGGGCTGGCCAACCCTGTTTCTGGAGAGCCACCATCCTGTAAGTTTTCACTTCAACCCTAATATAGCACACCTGATTCTAATAATTACCTTAAGGAAAGCTAAAACATGTTGCCCACAACAAAGGTTGAAGTGAAAACTTACAGGTTGGTGGCTCTCCAGGAACAGGGTTGGCCAGCCCTGCTATAGAATGTGGGCGCAAGTGTAGAAACCTTGTAGAATTCAGCAGGAAAACCATCTGGCCCAGGGGCTTTACTGTTTGGCATATTCTAGAGGGCTTCATGGAATTCAGCCTTTGAAACATGTAAATCCAGAACCCTGACCTGTTCATCATCTAACCTTGGCAAATCTAAATTGTTTAGAAATGCATCGATGTTAGAGCTGGATGGATCAATTTGTGATCTTTTTTTTTTAATCTCTAAATGCATTATTTATTTATGATGTACATTCTTCTAAGAGTAGCTGACTAAGTTGTCCAACCTTTGGTTTGGTGAAAATAATTCAATGAATTTTCATTGTTTCTTCTTTGTAAAATTTAAGAGAGAAACTTCAAACTTGATGTACATTATTTTAAGAGTAGCTGACTAAGTTGTTCAGCCTTTGGTTTGGTTAAAAGATTAGGTATTGATTGATCAATAGCCAACAATTCAATGAAAACACACATTTATTACTGTTTCTTCAATA
>JACXGM010039810.1:0-10484 GCA_016801145.1 Umbra pygmaea
TGTATTCTGGGTACCCCTTGGTTTCAAGTAAGCTCTCGAAAATGCTTAGTTTTAAGGGGTATGCACCCCTTCCCCTTAGCCCTACCCCTAGATCAAAATGAGAATTGGGATAGCCCTTACTCTCACATGAACGCGCAAAACTAAGGGGAAGGGGTAAGGGGAAGGGCTAAGACAGAGAAATGGGATTCACCCTTAATATGCTCATTGTAGCTTATGTGCACCAGCACTGACGCTAAGAACAAGTGGTATTTATCAACTGGGATTTACCTGTGTGCAAAAAACGATCATAGGATTGTTTGATTAATCCCACTTTTTGCATATGCGCACTCTTAATTCTCTTCGTAAGTACAAATGTAGGATTTTTCTATAACCCTATATCAAGGTGTGCATAATTAGTAGGCAGCTTTTGTTCCTCAATCAAAATAGGTCAAAAGAGATTTAACTGACTCAGAAAAGAAAAAATTTAAAAAATTGTCAAAAGTCTTTCAGAGAACAATCAAATGTCCTGATGCAAACAGTCAACAGGGTCGCAATAAATGAAAAAAAGACGCATATTAACTGCCAAACATTTTTGCAGACTCAAAAGTGAAGCTACCAGGCACCCATTATCCTCTAGTGTTGTCATATTCCAGAACTGCAACCTACCTGGAGTGCACAGAAGTATAAGGTGTTCACTGCTCACAGACATGGCCAAGGCTGAAACTTAACTACCACTGAACAAGACACATATAGCGGGTGAAATAAGTATTGAAAACATCACCATTTTGGTGTGTTTGGGATCATTGTCTTGCTGAAATGTCCACCCTTGTTTCATCTTCATCCTGGTAGATGGCAGCAGATTTTTGTCAAGAATGTCTCTGTAAATTTGCACATTCATCTTTCCTTCAATTATTTGAAGTATGCCAGTACAATTTGCTGAAAAGCAGGCCCACAACATGATGTTCCTCCAAATTTCACTGTTGGTATGGTGTTTTTAGGGTGATGTGCAGTGCCATTACTACTCCAAACATGGTGTATATTATGGCATCAAAAGAGTTCAATTTTGCTCTCATCTGACAACACTATATTCTCCCAGTATTTTACTCACTTTTCCAAATTTTGTGCAGCAACCTTTTAACGAGCTTCAACATGCAGTTTTTTTCAGCAATGGAGTCTTGTGTGGTGAGCGTGCATAAAGGCCATGGCGGTGGAGTGCATTACTTAATGTTTTCTTTGAAACAAGAGTACCTGCTAATTGCAGGTCTTTTTAAAGTGGTCCTTGACTCTTGGACAACTCTTCTGATTATTCTTTTCACTCCTCTGTCAAAAAATCTTGCAAGGAGCACTTGGTCGAGGCAAATGTATGGTGTAACGATTGTCTTTCCACTTCCGTATTATGGCCCCAATAGTACTCGCTGGAACATTCAGAAGCTTAGAAATGTGCCTATAACCAATGCCATCATATGGTTTGCAACAATTAGGTTGAGCCAGCTCTTTGCTTTTACTGATCATGAGAAGTGCCTTGTGTGACACCTTGGCAATAAGACCTTTTTGTAAGCTATCAGTTGGGACTGAACCAGCTGATATTAATATGCACTGACAGGGGGCTGGGTTGCTTTTTAATTACTGATGGTTTTCAGCTGTTGTCTTTTTGCACCTCCCTTTCTTCATGTGTTCAATACTTTTTCTGTGTGTCATTTCACATTAATACACAACTTAATTTCTGAACATATTTGTTTTGGTTTCTTTGTATGTATGGATTACTAGGGTTTAGGGATGCACTGAAATGAAAATTCTTGATCAAAATTGAAAATGAGGAAACTAAGGCCCGAAACACCGAAAGATATTATGACGTCACACATGTAACATCCAGTAATTGTGTGGCGGCTTGGGAAGACCCTCGACTTTCTATGCTGAATACATCTTTGGAAACTATAAACTCGCCTGAAAACAAATCTGTTTGAATCACTCAGATATCTTTATCACAACTGAAGTTATATCATTTTAAAGTTGACATGCGTCAAAAAGTGATAAGGGAGAACTGCATTCAAAGATTCCATTCTGTCTCATTCTAATTCTATTGTGATTCATGAGGGAAGCACATACACTCAGCTTGACAGTTTCAAACAGATTATCTATCTACAAATTGGTTTTTTAAACATTACCTGCAGATATTGGTTGCATTCAATTAAAACTATTATGACAAATTATTATGCTAAAAAATTATATATTTAGATGTAGAAGTGTCCAAAAAATGTTAATGTCAGTGTGATTACCAACGGTTAACTAAAGAGATGATAAAATACTTTCAGTTTCAAGACAGGATATCTACCTCATCCTGTAAAAATTATTTTTACTCCAATTACAAATGTATAGCCTAAAACAATGATGTATTGTTATGTTAGTAGCCTAATTCAGCAAGTTTTTTAACAGTTGTGTGCTATCGTACATGTTTTATCCTCTACATTGGAGATATGGAGAGCATTACCAATGTAGAATTGGCTGTCAATTGATTCGTACAGTAAATTACTACTTGTGTAGTAATCTAATAATACAGCTAAATCAGCTGTTGGCAACAGTGACCATATTAATGAAATTTAAACTGTCAACAAGCTACTACTCTCTTATCGTTGTTGCTTGACAAAACTTCAAGTTTAAACAGCAGTGCAAAGAAGGTGAAAATGTGAGGAGGGGGCTTGCTTGCTACTCTCAGAATCAGAGCCTCTCGCTTCCAATTAAAGACAGATACAAGTTACAGGATATCCCTTGCTGCTTAAAATCTAATCCTTCATGACATTACTGCAATGATATTTATATATTTTTATCATAGCCTGTTTTCATAACTTGCCAGCTAAAACTGATAAGCACTATTCCGCATGGGCTCAACCCTCTTCTAAAAATGGGACTGTATTTTGATGTAGTGTAAATGGAAAGAAATCCTTTGTTCATGATCACGTTGTGAATGTAAATGTCAGTTTAAAATACAAGGCTAGATTAATAGCTTTTAGCAAGTTATTTTTAAGTTTAATACAAACTGACTGACATTTGACAAGGCTTGAAAATCTGGCTAGCTAACATGTCCAAACCCCACTGAAATTAACTGTTTCTCACAAGTAATCATGGTTATTTTGTACATTACAATGAAGTTAAGGGTGTAACCTATACAAAATATAAAAATATCAATTTTATAGGGAACACATTTTCTATCTTTTTTTGGCCTATAGCCAACAATGAGTGAATCTTTCTTCCAGTCCGCCACACAATTATACAATCTATGCTTCAGACAAGCACATGCAGGTCGCGGTTTCCGTTTGTGTCATCACAACATTTCGACTGTATTGTTTCGGTGATAAAAGTCCTTCGGTCGAAAACCAAAAATGCACTTTTGGGCCATTTTCGGCCGAACATTTTCGCTGGCCGAATATTCGGTGCATCCCTACTTGAGTTGTTACCAACATCTGGTGAAAATTTCATGTCAATAGCACTTTCGGAAATATATTTACTGAGAAAAATGGTGATGTGTTCATTACTTATTTCACCCTGTGTAAGTTGAAATGTCAAGACTGGGCCAAGAAATGGTAAATAAATGTAAATGTTTTTCTGACACTGGATCAGTAACAGGCACAGAGCTCAACTTCGACTCAGATGCCAGCAAGGTGGAAGTGGGGTACTGGTATGGGCTGGTATTATTAAAGATGAGCTTGTTGGACCTTTTCGGGTTGAAGACTCAAACTGAACTCCCAAACCTACTGCCAGTTTTTAGAAGAAACTTCAAGCAGTGGTACAGGACAAAGTCTGTATCTTTTAAGAAGACCATGATTGTTATGCAGGAGAATGCTCCATCGCATGCATCAAAGTACTCCACTGCGTGACTAGACAGTAAAGGTCTTAAAGTTGAAAGAATAATGACACGGCCCCCTTCCTCACCTGACTTAAACCCTATTGAGAACTTGTGTTCCCTTCTTAAAATAATCAATTTATGTTGAAGGAAAAGAGTACACCTCTCTGAACAGTGTCTGGGAGGCTGTGGTTGCTGTTGCACAAAAAGTTGATCTTCAAACAGATCAAGCGACTCCATAAATGGAAGGCTTATGACTGTTATTGAAAAGAAGGGTGGCTATTAGGGTTGCTAATTGTATGGAATTTCATTAATCAATCATTGATAACATTGACGATCAACCATCGATTAATTGTAATTAAAATGTAACGTAAAACAAACTATAGAAATCTTATAGGACTCTTAGTTCCGGCAATATTATGGCCAAAACCGCAGTATGCTAAAAAGACTGCTCCTGTATTTAACGTTTAAGCCATGTATACACTACATGATTTTAGTGACAATTTAGCTGTCCCAGACACATTTTTTATGGTCTGCAACAAAACTTGCGGCAAACATAAGCTAAAATGAGGTTCATTAAAATGTACAACACAATCCAAATTTCCAAGCTTGACAGAAGGTGCCATGTAGTGTAAAATGATGAGCGCATGATTGTTACTTGCTTTACCAGTAAAAAGTAAAACAATGCTTAAGATAAAACTGTATTGCATTGAGAGACATGCTGTTCTTCAAACAAATATTTTCAACAAACAATAATAGCCATCTAATCAGTAATAGCATCATAAATTAGCTTAAATAAATGCCATGATATTTGTCCGGCTGAATAAATTGTTTTCCAACCTCATGCAATCATACTTAGAAGCATATTTTCCGCTTATTATCACTGGTAAATTGAGTGGAATGCTGTTTGATTCATAAAGCCTACTATACTATTCTTCGGGTGGGCTTTTATGTCAATCTGGGTGCCACTTACAGTATTAATCTGATGTTTTTAGGAAGGCATATATGTAATGTAATTTAAACAAACTCATTATGATTCTGACCGGTTGAGCATTGTGCGCAATAGTGTATGGAAAAAGTATGACATATGCATACAGTCGTACTGTATGATCATACTGAATAATGCCCCTACCACTTACCTAATGAGTTATTTTACTATAAATAGTTTTATTTATTTAATATTTTATTTACGTCAAAACGAAATCAGCTTTTTTAAAAGGTTTAGCCTATACTGTTTGAATTCTGATGATCTCTATAATACTTCAACAATGGTTTAAACGTCTATAATTAAACAAGTGACAATAGTTTAAATGATTATTTTGTCCCCAAAACAGCTAAATGTATTTTTTATGGACAAAACGAAGTCTGCTGTGCATATAGCAAATCTTTTATTGTAGGAATAATAACGGTATTCAAAGCACTTCAGACAAGAGAAAGGGAGGGTCAGCCACCATTCAAACAACAGGAGAGCTAAGCTTATTCGTGGTAGCCCTGTCTTGCCCCTGCCGGCCGCCGCTGCGCCAGTTGAATTTTGCTGGAATTCCGCTGGAATTCCACACAGCGTGAAGTAATAGTTAATCTGTCCAATGAAATTATAAATTGTTTACAAAAACCTGAAAGATTTGGGAGGTAATTATATAATCTTATATGTGCTGTATAAGTGAGTAGCCCATGTGATCTAACTGTTTATAATTTTTCTTCAATTTTTTTAACTTAATTGTACTTTAGCGTTTTATATGGTAAATGTCCAGTTTGTAGTTTGATTTGCCTACTGGAGGTTTTTTCTCAAGTACTCAATAATAAACAACCAATTAGTTTATATGGTTGGATGCCAAATAGATTTGACATTATGTTCATATTTATCCAGACACTAGTTGGTGATTATTTTCAACAGTGAGACTGGACTATTCAGACATGAAAACATCACTTTAATAACGTATAGGCACGTATGAATATTGAAATGCATGTTGAACAACAATATATTTTGTATCCCACTTTGGGAATAGCTGGTCTATAACAACAGTACAGAACAAAAATAATGACTGTAGGTATCTTGTGTAAAATATGTTCTATATAGCGCGCCTCCGAATATAGTGCGCAAGGGGGGGGTTTGTAAAAATGTGCATACTGTGCACAGTATATTGGCTAAAATACGGTAATTCATATTACACACAAGAACAGTCCACAAAATGCATACACAATATGTAAAATTATGCAGTCTACTCAATGTTGTTTACCCAGAGATATGTGCAATAAAATCGGCATTAAGTGTAAGCAACCGTGGTTCCCTCATCATGTTAACAGTTAGTCCTCAAGCTACCTATTAACAACAATATGCAACAGCAAGACCAAACCAAATCTAGACTGTAAATGTTTAAGTTTGACAAAACCGGATGCACTTTTGAGTTCGTCAGCCTTAACACTGCCAATGTCATCTTGAGGGGCTGATCCAGCACATACCATGGATATTTGCTGCTGTGACAAAACATCCATCTTTTGGGCTTGCAAAGCGGGTGGATCATGGGCATGTAGCTGGCTGCCAGCTTCTGTCGTAACGTTAATGCCAGCAGCACTACGTTAGCAGACTCAACAGCGATGCAGCTATCGGCAGAATTTGTGCCTCCTGGTGTTGGTTAATTGAAAATATAAAATTCTACTTATTGCTAGAATACAATGGGATACAACCCGTTGTTTGTTTTTCAGATCTTGATTGTAGCGATTAAACTCTTAACGATCAACTTATTGATCGTCGATAAATCAATAGCATCACTAGTGGCTAGATTGGTCACTGATTTCTTTTGAAATGACAACTGTTTATTCATTTACTTGCATAATTATTTTGCACAATAATAGTTGCCCAACAATTGTGCATTTTGGATATTCTCCAAAAGAAAGCCAAAACCTCACTTTTACTTTCTTAAATATTCAGGTTTGAGGTGTATTTACATTTTGGATTGAGCGAGAGCACTGTATTTGTTCAATAATAAAATGTATCCTCAAGAATACAACTTGCCTAATAACTGTGCACACAGTGTATGGTTTGAGGCTGACTTCACCTCCTCAAACTTTGCCCAAAAACCCCAGCACGAGACAGCACAAATTGGCTCAGCGCTGCCCGGGACGGGATTGGTCATTTGCATTATCTACCTTAGCCAGATCTAATAGATCTGGGATTTACCAAATTTCACCTAAACCAGACATCTCTGCTACAAACAAGTAAGGCCTATCCCAACATCCACAGTGGTTCCAAGGACAAAAGAGGATGAAGAACAAGAGCAGCATTTCTCTTCTTTAACAGGTTTATGTTACCTGATCCAGTTTCCTCTTGAGTGCGGACACTTCTTTCTGGTTAGAGAAGGTGATGTCTAAGCCTGGGGAGATGGCATAGATGAACTCAATCCCATACTCCTTTGCAGCACTGATCAGGGTCATCAGTTGTTCTATGAGAGAAGGATAATAAATATAAAAAACACAGTCAGAATTTATGTGAAATAAGCCTTTCTAACCTAGCTATATACATATGAAACATTACACACATCAATGTTAGGTATTGTTTGTTTATTACATGCTTTGTAGTGTGTTAGATGGTCCAGATGGATGGAGAAGTGCAGTGGTTCCCAACCCTCTCCTGGATTACCCACAGACGGTCCTTGTATTTGAACTACCTCTGAGCTAGCACACCTGATTTAACTTGTCTACTTATGAACAAGTCCTTGATTAGTGAATCTGGTGTACTAGTTTAGGACTACAGCTAAAATGTGGCATGGCTGGCGGTACTAGAGGAGAGGGTTGGGAACCACTGAAGTAGTGGATGGTTGTTGGATGGCCACCATGTCCCAATAAGGTTGCGACGTCAGCAAAAAGGTGGCAGAGTCATGTTTTGGGCCAGAATCATGGGGAGAGAGCTGGAAGGCCCCTTTAAGCGCACTATACTACAGACTCCTGACCTGGCGCGCGCCAAGGTCACATCATGGGAGCGCTGTAACCATTTATACTTGTGCGTGGAGCTCCTGACACAAGTTGCAGTCTTTGCCTGAACACTGGTGTCGCAACTGAAGAGAGGCTACAGACTTTGATATTTTCACGGACTAGAAGAAGAAGAAAAAGGTAAACTATGGCAGAACTGTTAGCAGCATTGACGTTAATGTCAACAGTGACTAAGATTATCTTAACTGTGTTGTTATGAACCATCTACAGGTTTATTATGAACCATTAACTGTGTTATTAGGAATCGTTTATTGTGCACTCGAACTCGTCCTTGCTTCCTGTTTCCGCTTTGGCGCGCACTGCTGCTGTAAAAAAAAAAGAGCGCTGCGCGCCCTTGGCTCGCGCACTCGAAATCCCCGCTCCCGGTCGGGTGCGTCAAGCATACTATAGGCAGGGCTCCACATTAAGGCTTGTCCGCTTGTCCGGGTAAAAAACGTCGTCGGACAAGGAGCTCGTAGAATCACTTGTCCGAATGGACAAGTAAAATTAATTGTAATTTAAGTACATTGATTGAGCTAAACAAATGATTCGAATATTGGTGACTTGTCCTTTTTTGGCAAAAAATCGGTGTGTGTGTCATGTAGACTATGACCGCGATTTCATCTTATGTTGTCAAACACGTTTTGCTGGCTGCACGGTGGTCACATGACACACAGCTCTGTTTTTACACTGCAAGTGCTTATTCGCTGTTAATACTTCATCGACAAAAGTAGTCTAAATCTATGCACATATAAAGGCTGTGATTTATTGCATATACATAATATACCATAGTGAGATTCAAAGTGTTACTGATGTTTAATAGTTGGACAAAACAATCACCTCTTTTATTCAACTGCGCGACAAGAATGGCCGAAATAGAATGAGCGCGTGTCAGAAAGATAATTCAGAAGCATTGCGCAAGAGAGTATTTCTTTAAAGCGATACTTTTAATACCATGTTCCAAAAGTAAATTTACATGCATGAATGTTGTTACGAGTCAGGTTTGGACATTAGCAAATGTGAAAAAACTAGTTATTTCCAAAGAAGCTAAACCACAGTACTAGACTATAAGTCAATGTAGAAAATATAAAGGGCAAATCATGAATTACAGATGTGAGGGATTTAATGCGGATATGATACGATTAGGGTATATAATGTTCATTGAGTCTGACTTCACGATTGAATGCTGATAGGCGGCATTCTCGTTTGACCAGAGAATCTTAAACACGCACGCACACACAAATTTAATGGTAGTAGTGCTGGGCGGTATGACCAAAAATGTATATCACAGTATTTTTCAAAATTCTACCGGTTTCACGGTATATGGCGGTATTTTTATTTTTTTCATGCATAATCAGGCGTTCCCAGCATTTTCTACTGGTTGAGAGGGGAATTATTGCAGTAGATGCATACATTTTTTGATATTCCAAGACGTGCTTGTGGCTAAGATGGTGGAGCAAATCGCTCATATCCGATGTTGTGAGTAGAATTTACAGCTGTAAAATAAAAAATAAGACTAGTTGTAGCTAAGTCCACCGTAAGCAATGCGCGTCCGTGAGATCAGAATATTACTAGTGATAGTTGCTAGACAGTGTTCTTTCCTTAATCCAAATAGATAAAATGGACGAAGAAAGTTTTAAACGTTCCAATGTTGCCCCCTGTCAACCGTTTCGTTCCATAAGCCATAAAGTGTAAAAGCAAAGAGAAGCTACCATTAAAATACTTGCATTTCATAGGCTTAAAAACATATTCTTTTTTTCATGTAATTATAAATTCCACCAATAATAAATTGATCGCTAAATTCGATGTGCCTGCAAGAGAAATGTAAATAGTTACTAATTGTTCTGAGTTACAAAGCCAAAGAATGCGTGTGTGTGCTGTGCACTACGGTATGAAAAATACATGGAATTTGCTGCTTTAACCAACTTTATTTATACAAAACAACTAGCATCGTCCTAACTTGAGAAAGATAACAGAAAATATATTCACAATTTAGGATGAGGAAGGGCAGTGAAGCGTCAGTCTTAACAAGCATGTTTAATACTGTAGTGATGGAAAACATATGGTTTTACGTATTGCGATGGATCGCACAGCTGAAAGTGACTGATCAAGATTTGTTTGTAACGTACAGTAACGTTAGTACCGTTTTAACAAACAACACTTTGGCTATTTCCAGGCATTTGATTGATAATCCATGCAGTTCGCTGCTAACGTAAATAATGTGCCCTGTATCTTCGATTGAACAAAACGGTCTTTCTCCAAAGAAATTACAGCTAAATCCAAATGCAATCAGAGAGTCAGAAAAAGAATACATTTGTATTGCGCCCTGGCGGTGCCTGCTAGCTACTAGGGATGGGACGGTATGAAAATTTCATATCACGATTATAGTGACCAAAGTTATCACGGTTATCAATATTATCACGGTTTTGTTAAAATTAGATGGAAATGTAAAAAAATGGATACACACACACTGAAAACATTTCAACAACTTGGAAATCAACTAACTACAAATACAATTAGCAGCTCTAAGCACTTTTTTTTTACTATAGTCTACCATTTAGTACTAAAGCCTACTATCCGATGTGATATCATTATGAATTCCCCATAAATTGATGACTGATAATCTTGTTAGAATTAGGGAATAGCTTTAACATCTGCTGAAGTAAACGAAAGGGCTAGTTAACAGGATGATTTTTCACCT
>JACXGM010039811.1:0-10484 GCA_016801145.1 Umbra pygmaea
GCACTCAGATCTTCCACAGCTAACCTGCTAATGATACAAAAATTCACCCACAGAAAAATTGGAGATGCTGCCTTTTTTAAGTATGCTCCAAAACTGTGGAACACAATACCAAAAAATATCAAAGAAGCACCATCGATTGATATATTCAAAAAGCTGTTGAAAACATATCTTTTCACTATAGCATTTAACTAAGTATTTCAATTTGACTGTCTGCAAATGTGCTCTATGCTTTTTATGCTTTGAATTTAACTATTTACATTTCTTTTACTGATGTAAATGTTTTTATTGATGCAAATTTCTTCCACTGTATTTGACTTTTATTGATGTAAAGCACTTTGAGCTGCATTCTTTGTATGAAAGGTGCTATATAAATAAAGGTTATTATTATTATTATTATAGCATCAAAATCGCTATTTTTAAAACACTAAGAAGGCTTAACACAACACAAAACTTTGCTCTAAGTATCACCAGGGGCTGTACACATGAACTTGAGCATTGAAAACTTTGTTTGTGTACATGGAGTTCACTAAAAAGAAAGGTTTTATACAATTCACCTTAACAGTGTGTCTCTGCTTGCTGCCATTTTGCCAGTCAAAAAGTGTAGATCTCCTTATGCAAATGAACACACTCCATAGGAGGAAATGTCATGAAGTTGTAATTCCAATGAAAATCATGCCTTTTAGCTAATTGCACTATCTATTCAAATAATAATGAGGGTTTTCATTCAATATATCAGTCTAAATAAGCTAATCTTAGCTGATGTAAACTCTCAAGTGAAACATTGTAACACCGGAAACAACGACCCATGCGAGACCTCACGTGTTTTTTTTGCGTTTTTATTTTGGTGTTATTTCATATGAGGCTCCTTTTTCAACTACAAGGTCAATATTGTTTTTCACTAACAACAAAACAACAAATTACCCATGCATTTATATCGAACTAAGCTTTAGGAGCATTTCATGTTTACTCTCCTCCCTGTTACATTGCATTTGGAAATCGACACAATAGTCATGGCTTTGTCTTTCTATGTTGGTTTCTTTTTAAGTGTGCTGCTTACCATATAGAGCTAAAATCAGTTTTTTTATACATTATCTTCTCTGTTGTTTTTTACAGTGTTGTTTTTTGAAGTTGTTGTTTTTGGCTTTTATGATTCAGAATTATAACTACGGTTTGTAGTAGTTTCAATAGGTTTTTGAATCACATGATCCATAGAGAAAAAAAAATCAAATCTATAGCACAGATGCCATTCGAGGAGGCATGTACTGTAAATATTATTGTTACATGAATTGTCTATTTGGATAAATGTTGACTCAAATGTATGTAAATGATAACAGTTATCTTTTATCAACAAAGCATACAATTAGGACACATACATTTACCTTCAAGTTCAGGGAAACTTCAGACTGATCCGCAAGAAAGGCCCCAATATGTCACAAATTTTGCCCCACCACTTTTGGACCTGTGGTGCCACCTCTGCATTAAGAGAATGGTCTGCTTGAGGTATCACAACAATACAATTATTTCAAATATTGTAACTTCTAATGGGTATCAATAACATTGTCCAGGCCATTTTAGAATGTCTTTATAGAATTAGAATTTATTCAGTTATTTTATTAACATTTTAGTTTTGTTCCAATGCAAACCAGAGACGTTCATGTAAAGTTTACATAAGAACACTTCAGGGTGAATGATGCATTTGAACAAAATCTAAGGGTACCAACACTTTCGGCCACATTTGTATATGCTAGCTACCTACCTTTATTTTGAATGGTAAATGCACTGCATACAGTATCTGAAAGAGGCTATGCACAGACAGAGAGAACATGCACACACACACTCTGAATAAATTTGCACTAATAATGCAGTAATTAATCATGTATTAATGCATATTAGTTTACCTGTATTATACCTGTAAGTTGAAATACAAGGCTTTGGCTCATTATGATAATTAACATATTAATTAAGACTATTAATAAAAAAATAGTTTTTAGGGAATTAATCCACAATTACATATTTAGTTAGTAACACTTACTGTATGAACTAATATATTAATCAGACACACAATTAATTAGTTCCTGATGTGGTAATTATTAACGAATAGCTTAGATAATCATGAGTTACACATTAATTCAGTATTATCTGTGCATTAGTTAAGCATAAATTAATGCATATTTGTGCACCCGTATTGTAAAGTGTTACCGATATTTCCTATTTCAAAAATGTGTAACATGCACATGTACAGTACATTTGCAATCACAATTGATCAACTCTCATTGCAAATCAGGTTTATTGTAAAATTGACAGAATCAGCTGTTTGCAATGAACAAATCAAACAAAAGTAATTGAAATAGCTCACAACAACGAAAGCTTGGTTTCCCTAAATTCAACTGCAAATGCAACTGATAATTACTTCTCCAGTCAGAAACTAAAAGTCCAATAAACATGCTGAATGTCTGTGTACTTTTCCTGAACCAAGAGGATTCTGATTAATAATAGAAATATATCAGACCACACAATAATGTCAGCCACAAAATTGGAGTGGAGACATTGGAATGGTCTGTCTGTGTGTTCATTCATTCATTCATTCATCATGTGTCACAGGCAATTGCTTTGACCCTACTAACTTTGATGAATGACATGTCTTACTATTGACAACCAGCATTGTCATAAATGTGTTAACACATGCAGAGACCTAAAAAGTCCATTAAAACATGTGCTTCCATCCATACAATGTTCACATAATTTGGATGTAATTACCCTCAAATTACAGCTGAAACTCTGAACTTTCAATTTATCCTCATTGTTTATTTTATTCTCTAATAAGCTGTGGTAGACAGCTCAAACAACACAAACTTCCGAATATTGATGGACTTAACTGTATTAATAACTCAAGACGATGTAAATGCAGATCCCCAGGAATCTGATTGAAATGTAATAGTTACTAAGCTGCTACGGAGAGTTATCATTACAACTGATGGATTGTTATAGAATGTTATGAAATGGGTTCAGAGATATCTGATTGGCAAAAATTGCATTCCAAGCCTATGACAATTCCCTGATACCCACACGTAGAATGTTGCCTAATCACTCAAGTGCAGTAGTATGTAATCAAAAGGTATCACTACGCCAACCTGAGGAGCTGACCCAAAATATAAAACATGGCAGACAATTCCTCTCACTTCAACTGTCAAAACCATTAACAGTAGCCTACCGTTCTCACCAGCAAAATTAAGATGAAATACTTCTACATGCACACAGTTGTTTGAGTCAGACTAACAAGTTGCCTGCTATTATTGTACTTCCTATCATTTTATTTATATTTTGAGTTTGCACAAATCACCCTCTGATCAATTATGGAAACACACATTAATTCCCAGCACCTGCAGTCGGCACATATTCACAACTTTTAATTCCCAGACAAGATTGTGCATTGTGGCTTTTAATGTATATATTTAAATGTCTACAGAAATCTTTCTCTGATAGGTTGTGTAGAAACACTTTAACAGCCAGCACCTGCATACATACTGTATAGTCTGTCCTTATTCTTAACTTTCGTTCCCAGACAAGATTGTGCATCGTGGCTTTAAATGGATGTATTTAAATGTCTCCAGAAATGATTATCTGACCGGTTGTGGAAACATATTAATGGCCAGCACCTGCATACATGATGTGTGCCCAAATTCATAACATTTCGTTCCCGGACAAGATTGCACATTGTGGCTTTTGATGGATGTATTTAAATGTCTCCAGAAAAACTATTTTAAAAAGAACACTTGCAATGCATAACTACTCAGATGTTGGCTTGACTGTGTTAGCCATAGTGTGGTCAGTACAGTATGGCTAGAAGGCAGTTTGATGTTGACAGGGTGGTGTCTGTCAACCAAACATTTAAATTGCATAAACAAATGCATCACTGAAGCAGACTGGAAAATGTGTGGCATTTAAATTAACTGATACTGTACATAAGTGTTTAGACCTTGTTATAAACAAACTAGATGATCCATTTAATAGGAACTACTTGATTCATGTGGCATACTAACATGGTAACAGTAAGCGGAGTGGTGCGGGGTATGTTAGACGATAACCGCACGCCTTTTGACCATTCTCTCAAGCTAAAAAGATTAATATTTTAATTAATCTTCACAAATAAAATGTTGGCAGACATTTTATAAGCACAATAACACACTCCAGCCTGTCTGTTGCCAGGGAATAACCTTCGGCCTCGTGGCCTCTCACACTGCTGAGCTGTGTGGTTTTTCCCTGGCAACGCACAGTCTGTCATGTGTTAATGCGTACTTATAATATACAATTATGTAGTGTACTGTGTCACATTATGACAAGTTTTTGGTAAATGATATTTCGTACTGTTGACAGCTTGTATTCTCTAAATTGTATTGACTCACAAAGATGTATAAATGCATTAACATGTTTGCTTGAATTTTTGTATTTGGAAAATTTGGATGCCAAACCAAGTCACAGTGATCAGCACAATATCCTTACAACCAAATCTTGAGGGTTCCAATCCAAATCGATATATAAGGATTATCTAAATTTCATTTCTCATTCAAAACATTGTACTTTACAACTAAATATATCTGTTCCAAGAATCAAGACTAATAATCTAGTGGGGGACAACATGTTTACTGATTACTTATTTCAATAAACATTGTACTTCTCTATTTAGATTTTGCATAGCTGCACTGATTTGGCCTGATCACAAATGCTAATTTATAGATAGAAAACTAAAAATAACTGTTTCAAGCCAAGGGCTAGGGCTGTGAATAGATGACATGCATGTGTTTATTGGTCCCTAAAAACTAGTGGTGGAACAATTGGTGATAATAGGTAAAGCATATAGCTAGCTTTAAAGGTATAGCGAGGCTCAAACTGTTTAGTGCATGTAAAAGGTTAGTTGATGTCTGATGTCTGTTCTATGAGGACGATTATTTTGTAATATCTTTTGTCACTATAACACTACGAGATGATAGAGGTGTTTCTTAGAAAGTACTGATTCTTCCTCTAAAAAGGATGTGAAAATCTAATTGTAGAAGTTATGTACTCAGAATGCAATATTTTGAAACTGCAGATTTATTGGTTTCCATAAATCATGTTTCCAAAATTGTCACCTCAAAAAATACATAGAAGGAGAATGAATCCTAAATGCTGAAATATGAAAATAACATTAATCTTCAGGCTAAGACACTCTACCCAGAGGTTTAATCATCTCTGCATGCCAGCAAAATTATGAAAATGAGTATGAACGGAAGGAAAACCAGCATCCTAGATCTAGGATTAGAAGATACTTATACAATAACTTTAGCAGTTAAACCACAGAGCTCAATAATTAACAGAGAGTGTTGTGATTCAAAGCTTTCCCTTACTACCTAGGGAGTGAATAGGATTTAAATTCAAACTGGTTTTGTCTTGAAATACCCTGCTCTTTTCCTTTACTAACTGCTTCCATATGATATAAAACTTGTTTACACATTGGTGGAGTTGGAAATTCTCTTTCCGGAGTAAATCACACCGACAGGCTTACTCACATCAGATTTAAATTACCATTAATGTGTGCAAGACTGTTCTCCATTGATTGCTAAAATATCTATATTTTGAGCCATGATGTATATCTCTTTTATTTCATACAGACTTGTTTCTCTTACAAAAAATATGTTAAATTATTGGGATTTAACCCAATATATAATAACCCATAATTGTTTTGCCCTCTGACATTTTGCAGCTCCTAACTGGTCATTTCCTGCCCCATGTCATATGTATGCTGGATCAGTTGAAATCTAGATTTCTGCCAGAGGCAGATGAAGTTGTACAGACATTCTAATCCCTAGACAGTGAAACATGGTCATTTTAGTGCCAACTACCATATTGTTTAGTGTAGGCATCTCCAGCTCTGGTCCTGAGAACTACTGATTGTAATAATTAGCTGGTTGATAAGCTGAATGCTGCTACATTATGTGGTGTTGCAGTGAAAACCTACGGGGTGGTAGCTCTCCAGGATCAGGGTTGGAGACCACTGGTTTAGTGTCATTCCAATCTCTTTTTAATGAATTTAACACCTGCTTTACTCAAATTTTCTCAATTGCCAGGTACGTTATGACATAGCACTAGTGTGGGGGTGGCCGTTCCCTAATTTGTTCCCTATCAGTCTTCTCTTGTCCCTAAAGAAAAGCAGGAGGCCAACATTATTACAGCTTTCCATCAGACCTACTCCAAATACCCAAAGTTTGAAACATACGGTTGAAACATTTCATTCAATAGTTGTATGTGTACATAAGGTATTCATTTTTCAACATGCCAAGTAAAAAAAAAAGTAAGCATAGGCAGTCTTTAAGTTTATTCATGTATAACAAACTAAGCTTAAAATGTATGCCTATCAGCAAATCCTACTACCCCATGCACCGCCGGAGTGTTTCAACCCACTCGGTGACGTCACTCCTCTTAGTCCAGACGTTCCAATCTCTCTGTGATCTAATCTATAGTGCTGAGGAAATCCAAGGAAAATGTGTCATTCCCACTAGCTGGGCTTAATAGAAAAACAGCATTTCCTCCCGGCGGCCCAGTGAGGTGCTGTGGCCCCTGCTTGCGTCAGCAGTGGTGATAAGGCAAGGCTGCTAACCCTTCAGGAATCCAGGGATAAAAGCCTGGTTATCAGCAACTGATTTGCTGGTTGTGGCTGTTTGCCCCTCCCTGTCTGTTTTAAAAGGCCACTAGTATATTGCAGGTGAGGGTGAGACTGGACTTAAGTATGGGAATGAGAACATGTTTTAGTGTGTGTTGGAGGGTATTGAGATGAACAAGTGTCTGTGTTCATTTGTGCCTTTGTATAAAAGCTGTACCTTCATTACAAACATCTATACTAAATGTTTTGATATGTATATTGTGTGGATGAATAAAAGCATCAGATATAAACTCTGGAAATAAAAATTGTTAGCATGTAAAATGGAATGTATGATTTTGGTTTATTGTTGGAAAAACAAGGAATATACATTATCTCACAAAAGTGAGTACACCCCTCACATGTTTGTAAATATATGATTATAACTTTTCACAAGATAACACTGAAGAAATGACACTTGGCTACAATGTAAAGTAATGAGTGTACAGCTTGTACTGTATAACAGTGTAAAATTGCTGTCCCCTCAAAATAACTCAACACACCCATTAAGGTCTAATCCGCTGGCAACAAAAGTGAGTACACCCCTAAGTGAAAATATCCAAATTGGGCCCAAAGTGTCAATATTTTGTGTGGCCACCATTATTTTCCAGCACTGCGTTAACCCTCTTGGGCATGGACTTCACCAGAGCTTCACAGGTTGCTCCTGGAGCCCTCTTCCACTCCTCCATGACGGCATCACAGAGATGGTGGATGTTAGAGACCTTGCGCTCCTCCACCTTCTGTTTGAGGATGTTCCACAGATGCTCAATAGGGTTTAGTTCTAGAGACATGCTTAGCCAGTCCATCACCTTTACCCTCAGTTTCTTTAGCAATCAGTGGTCGTCTTGGAGGCGTGTTTGGGGTCGTTATCATTTTGGATTTCTGCCCTGCGGCCCAGTCTCGTTAGGGAGGGGATCATGCTCTGCTTCAGTATGTCACAGTACATGTTGGCATTCATGGTTCCCTCAATGAACTGTAGCTCCCCAGTGCAAACAGCACTCATGCAGGCCCAGAACATGACACTCCCAACACTATGCTTGACTGTAGACAAGACACACTTGTCTTTGAACTCTTCACCTCGTTGCCGCCACACACACTTGACACCATACAAACCAAATAAGTGTATGTATCTTGGTCTTATCAGACCACAGGACATGGTTTCAGTAATCTCCTTAGTCAGCTTGTCTTCAACAAACTGTTTGTGGTCTTTCTTGTGCATCATCTTAAGAAGAGGCTTCCTTCTGGGTCAACAGCCATGCAGACTAATTTGATGCAGTGTGTGGTGTATGCTCTGAGCACTGACAGGCTAACCCCTGACCACTTCAACCTCTGCAGCAATACTGGAAGCACTCATTCGTCTATTTCCCAAAGACAACCTCTGGATATGACGCTGAGCACGTGCATATCTTTGGTCGACTATGGCATGGCCTGTTCTGAGTGGAACCTGTGCTGTCAAACCGCTGTATGATCTTGGCCACCATGCTGTAGCTCAGTTTCAGGGTCTTGGCAATCTTCTTATAGCCTAGGCCAGGGGTCACCAATCCTGGTCCTGAAGAGCTACCACCCTGTAGATTTTCACTTCAACCCCAATCTAGCACACCTGCTTCTATTAATTAGCTGGTTGATAAGCTGAATGAGGCTACATTGTGTGCAGTTGGAGTGAAAACCTACAGGGGGGTAGCTCTCCAGGACTAGGATTGGTGACCCCTGGCTAAGCCATCTTTATGTAGAGCAACCATTCTTTTTTTCAGATCCTCATTGAGTGACTTCTAGTGACCAGTATGAGGGAGTGTGAGAGCGATAACACCAAAATTAACACACCTGCTCCCCATTCACACCTGAGACCTTGTAACCTTAATGAGTCACATGACACCGGGGAGGGAAAATGGCTAATTGGGCCCAATTTGGACATTTTCACTTAGGTTGCCAGCAGTTTAGACCTTAATGGCTGTATGTTTAGTTATTTTCAGTAGACAGTAAATTCACACTTTTACACAAGCTGTACACTCACTACTTTACATTGTAGCAAAGTGTAATTTCTTCAGTGTTGTTACATGAAAAGACATAATCAAATATTTACAACAATGTGAGGGGTGTACTCACTTTTGGGAGATACTGTAGGTAATCATGTATTTATTCTGCTCTACAGTGTATTACATGAAAATTGTATTGTATTACAAGAAAATATATACATGCGTGTTGACATTGGCCATGTCATTTATCATTCACACCCTAAATTGGTTGAATCTGAGAGCAGAGAAATTAAAGTTTTAAAGCTTAACTATAAAGATCACAATAAAATAAGATTTTAGAAGTTAAAACATCTCACTGCAGTAAAACAGGTACATCTGGGGGTGTTATGGTTAGGCTTATGAAAAACCATCTAGGGGGATAGTGAAAATATTTATAAATAATAATGAATAATATTTACCAATTTGTGAGTGTCCTTAATACTTTTACACTGGTTCTCAAGAACTGGGGACATGCCAATATGGATTTAACTGTGACGTTCCCGATTCACAGTCCTACCTCACGGAGCCCATCAATGTCCAGCAGAACCCAACATTCCAATTCACACTAACGCATCCCTCATCACCGCTCACAATCACCAGAATTCTAAACAGCTGTGTCAGATCCCATAAGCCTGTGTGTTTGTTACGCTCCTTGTAAGGTATTGTTAGTAATCATTCAACATACTGAGCATTCTATATTCAAAAAGCATTCCTGGTCTGACAATTTTTCTGCCTGTGTTCTTTATTCTTTGGATTTGCCCTACTGTACCTTTGCCTGTGATTTACCCATGTACTGCCTTCCTGTATTTTTGCCTGCCCTTGACAACGTTTGAGTTCTGCTTGTGTACTTCTACCAGAGATATCCTGTGTACCAATCATCTGCCTGCCTCCTGACTATTCCTGCCTCTGGATTCTGTACCTTATATGCTCCACTGTCTACCAACCTATTTTCTGCCTGACCATTGCATTCTGTTGAAGAAAGGATTGTACAAATAAACATACGCTGTGCATAATAGATCTCCTTGTCAGTCGTATCGTTACATTAACAGACATTTCTAATATAGTTTACATGTTTTCCAAACTAACAAACAAAAAATGTGCACATAGATTTTTGTATATGACATTATGCATAAAAACTTTAAATATATTTGTCATGATTCTGTGTAGTGTGTGAAGGAGGGGGACCGAAAAGGACTAGCAGGTTGTAGATTTAATTTAACAGATGATGTGGTTCCAGACTTTCAACACATAATACAAAGAATAACTTGAGTGAATAACACAACTTCAGGGGAATACTAAATTTCTGTGCTCTTACCCGTGGCACAAAATGCGTAGAATACTCTTCCTGGTAATACGCACACAAGGCTGCATCTCAGAATGTATAGTATGCATACTATATAGTATGCCAGACTAAATATAGTATGTCAGAAGTCCCCGGATGGTCTACTACGCCTGAGGGATTTTCAAAGTATGCAACCCTATACATGTTGTCCTCTGTGCGTGATGTCACAGGATCATGGTAGCAGTATATTTAAATAACACTTACCTGATAACAGTTCATAGCGTTTTATTATTATTATTATTATTATTACTATTATTATTTTTAAGTGTTCTTGCCTTTGGCAAGGAACACATACTATTATCCGACATATATATTATTATTATTATTTTTATTATTATAGCAACAATATGCCCCCCTACTCCTCCCAGAGCTTCAAAAATCGATACATAGAGTAATGTACCAAAACGTGCGGCTCGATCCCGATCGCGTTGGAATTGTTTTGTGGAAGGTTTCGTAAAAC
>JACXGM010039812.1:0-10500 GCA_016801145.1 Umbra pygmaea
AGCTGCGCTAAAAGCAAGGCAACTGAAAAGAACGTACTGTAGCAATGAAATCACCATATAGACTAATTTAAATGAACTTTGTAAAATATATATTATTGAAAAATATATTAAATAAAAAAATATTTTAAAGAAGTACAAAAATACATTTCTGATTCTGATTATCTTTGGGCCTGCAGAGAAGGCCTTGCAGGCCCTGACGACCCACCACTGAAAGCAAGCATATCTTGTTCTTCATTTTTTATATTATCATTATTATTCATTGTTTGCGCCTAATCAGCCCCAACACTTTTCAAGATATTGATTCCATTCCATTGGCACCATATGTGTCCTAGTCCCCTGCAGTGCACTTGTAAGTTTGAAAATGATTGGGGTTCTAGTTGTTTTTAATTTTTTTAAGCGATTAATATTCCTATTTTTAAGTCTCATTTTACCAGTTGGGTCCCAGTTGGGTCCTAGCTAGAAGGGATATAGCTCATGTCAAAGTGGCATGAAACTCCTGCGAGAGTTTGAAGATTGCCTAGATATGGATTAGAACTAGTGATGGGACTTGTGATAGTGTTTAGCATCATTTAGTTTTGATTGAAGTTATGGTTTTCCATCGTAGTTCTAATCCATATCTAACATTGTAGTTTGTCCTTGTCTAACGTCAGTATTATATTTACTCTGTCATAAACAGTAGCCTACTGGAGACAGCACTGCTCCAGCAAGCAGGAGGGAGGGACACTTCAGTGCCTAGTAGATTGATGAACTTGCATCCAGATGTTCTTCAGAAATAGTATTGAGCATTCATTTCTCCTATGAAATAGTTACGTTTGAAATATTTTTTTTTAAGGTCACTGCTCCAGCAAGCAGGAGGGAGGGACACTTCAGTGTCTAGTTTTGATTGATGAACTTGCATCCAGGTGGTTTCCAGCAATAATATTGTAGCAATAATTTCTCCTAAGAAATAGCTACATTATGAATTAAAAATAATAAATAAGTCACGTTAGTTACCGCCGGTGACTGCACCTTTACAACTCAGTGTTCTAGACATCTACGCATCCAGTATAGGAGGGTATTAACTTTTGCAAAGTCACCATTTACACCGCTCATCCATCGTAATAAGCACAATATTCTTTGACAAACTATAATCTAGGTAGGCCCCTTCTTGTGTTGCCATTCAGACACATAACTAGCTACAATAGTATTTGGCTAGATAACTTATCTGTTTAAGGAAAATCTAGCTCCTATACCGGCCGGCCTGAAAGTCTACATCTGGTGTGACAGTATGATGTCATTTTGACATGAGCTGTATCCTGTCTAGCCATGACCAGAGGAAATGCAAACAAACAAGATGGAGACGCTAGATGAATTTCTAACATTATCTAAATCATATTTCACTGAAGGAGTTCTCAAACACTGTTTCTGAACACATTTGAGATGAGAAATAAGCCATTCCATTGTAAAACCTGCACTGGTATCAAGGCAGTAATAAAAAGCATTATGTAAGAATGTGGTGGTGTTATGTTTCACTTACAAAACACATAGCTAATGCAAATTAGCCATGTGTCCAGGATGAGAAAAGAACTTGGCATGTAGCTTGATAAAAACGCTAAAAAAAATCATATCAGAATGTTAGTTTTAGGCTTGCCAAAATTTTAAGATAGTTTGGCAAAAAATGGACATGGGATAGATACATGATGCGATGGCCGTCTGATCAAGGAATGATCTACAAGCCTATATGCAAATTAGCCATGGATGCAGGGACTGACTTGACGTAAAACAGGAAACCAAAATAACCAACTGATAGAGGGCTGGTTTCAAACTCAAACTAGGGCTGCAGCTATCCATTATTTTAGTAATCAAGTATTCTACCAATTACAATTGATCATAGCCAATTAATCAAGTAATCATAGCTACCAATCATAGCTACAAGCCTGTATGCAAATTAGCCAGCTGCAGGGTCCCATTTTGTTCTTAGTTAACCTCGAAAATAAAGGAAAAGATAATTCTGAATGTTTCAATGCAATTATGTACATTACATGCAAAAATGTTTAGAGTTGGAATAAACCAGTCCAGGTCAAACAGTATACAGAATGAGCCCTTGTGTTAAGTTTCACTTTGTAGGCTGGACAATAGATTGCTTACAAATTCACCGGACGAACGACATGTCTTTGTTTCTCTCCTAATATTTTTTATTTTTCCTTTCCCAACCAACACTGTCCCTCACATTTTTAACGTTGAAGGTAAGCCTGAATAAGTCAACAGCCATTATTTGCTGAACTGTCTCACATCCCTGTGTATATAATACAGTATGCTATATTATCTTGCTTCTCTGCTGGTAACTAACATCACTGCCTTTATATGTTACTACATATTTTTCATCGCTGCTACTATTTCTGTACATTTCCTACCCCATTCATTAATTGGTCTACTGTTTTATTCCAAAGTTATTCTGACTTTCTGATCATTATTTGCTTTGATTCTGATCATTAGTTGCTTCAGAACCATGTTACCCTGACAGCTTTAAGCAATGACAGAACACATTGTAGGCATAGGGCAAGAGGTGTGATCTTAGAGGCTTTTTATTAATGTTGCATGGGGGATTCATTTGACTTCTGCGTGGGGGGGGTAGTTACGCTACTGGGTCTCATACCATGGTCATACCATTCAGTCAATCCTGTTTATAATACAAAATTGTGCTCTAGACCTGTTTAGTGTAACGTGTTATTGTGCTGTGTTAAGGTTTTTCTATGGTGTGTATGACAAAGCTATGCTTGTGACTTAATTCTACATTACAGGGAATTGCACAAAAACACATTTGATATACATGTACACTTACCAGCCACTTTGTTAGGTACACCTTGCTAGTATCAGGTTGGACCCCATTTTGCCTTCAGAACGGACTTAATACTTTGAGGCATAGATTCAACAATGCTGGAAACATTCCTCAGAGATTTTGCTCCATATTAATATTATTGCATCACACAGTTGCTGCAGATTTGTTGGCTACACGTCCATGATGCAAATCTCTCATCCACCACATCCCAAAAGTGCTAAATTGGATTGAGATACTGTGATGGTATTGATATTGAGATGATGTAAACTTTGTGACATGGCATGTTATCCTACTGGAAGGAACCATTAGAAGATAGGTACACTGTGGTCATAAAGGGATGGACATGGTCATCAACAATACTATGGTAAGCTGTGGCATTTAAACAATGCTTAATTCATACCAAAGTATGCCAAGAAAATGTCACCTACACCATTGAAACCACCAGCCTGAATTGTTGGATGGGTCTTTCCAATTTTCTATTGTCCAAGTATGGTGGGCCCATACAAATTATAGCCTCAGTATCCTGTTCTTAGCCTTCTTCTTTTGCCTAGGTAGTGGTTCCCAAACATGGGTACTAGGACCTCTTGTTACAGTAACCAAACATCTTTGGGAACGACTGGAAATAAGGGCACTTTGCATCACACAACTTTTGCAGTGCAATCAAATTGCAGTTTCTCAAAAATGCAAGCTGCTCTATTTGATTGCATTGACACATGTAATTGTAAAGAAACTCATCTTGCATCATACTTTTTGTCAAATGTACATTACAGTTTATTTTTTTCTTCTTACCAATTTTTTTCCTCAAACAATTTCTTATGTCTAATTTCCCTCTAAGTCTTGTCTCATCAGCAACTCCTCTCAGACGCAGGATGGCACAAAATCGATTACATGCTTCCTTCAACCAGTCACCAAACCGTTCAATTCTTTTCACACTTCTCATTCAAAATAAAAACCTTAAGTCAGTAGGCTACAAATGTTAGCGTATTACTTCTCAATCTATACCACCGTGTTTTAACTCACAGCACGCAACCTTCGCAGAACGACGTGGAAGGGTTAATGTGCCCACAACAAACCTCCCCGGCATAGTAAGAAATGCTGCAACAATGACGAAATTGTCCCTGAGGCTTACAACAAACTCCAGCACATTGTTGTTTTGTACTGCATCATATTGGATTTGAAATTAAACAATGATTAAGATGTCAATGTGCAGATGTTGTATTGTATTCTATCCCTTTTCTTCTCCACACTTCCTCTTGCAAACATTCAGGTAAATGTTAATATTTGTGTTATCTGTCCACAGTAACTTTTTTCACAACTCTGAATGATCTTTGGGGTATTCGTATGCTGTACTGTTTTTAATAAAACAAGTGTTTTTCCAACATCTCTTCCAACACACTGACCCTAAAAATAGGGTCCTCACAGGAATGTGTACTTAGCCCACTATTGTCCTCCCTATACACACTTGACTGTGTGGCGACACAGTTCCAACACCATCAAGTTTGCAGGTGACAACGCAACGGTGGTGGGCCTGATCACCAATGTCAATGAAAGAATCTACAGGGAAGTGGTCAATGGTGCCAAGACAACAATTTCACCATAAACCAAGGAAGTTATCGTGGACTACAGAAAGAGGAAAAGACAGCACGCCACCATCCTCATCAACAGAGCCAACAGGGTGGAGCAGGTAGAGAACTTCATGTTCCTCTGGGAACACATCAACAAGGACTTAACTTGGTACAAACATACAAAATCCTGAAGAAAGCGCTGCAGAACCTCTTCACACTCGAGGCTGAAATTCTTTGAGATTGGCCGCAAGATCCTCACTAAATTCTACTGTTGTGCCACACACTCCCATCCAGGTGCTTTACTTCTCATGGTGCCAGAGGCCTAGGGTATTATCAAAGACAACAAGGTGGTGAAACGGAGGTCGAGTCTCTCTAAGGGGCAAGGTACGAGAGGAGAGGTGGTGAAGAAAAGCTTCAGAAAGACTTACAGGCAGCTGAAACAAACAACTCCTAGATCATAAGAAGGAGAATTATAGCTACGTTTGGTGAGGGGTAGCAGCCACCTGCCCTCTCCTCTTCTAAACCTCCGTATAGGAAGAGTTTAGAACCCTGGCAAGGGTAAATTCGTTTTTTTCTATGATTGATAGTAGAGATGTTCCGATACCATTTTTTCCGTCTGGATACCGATTCCGATACTTCTGCTGTGGGTATCGGCCGATACCGAGTACCGATACCAGTGTGTTTAAAAAAGAAAAAGATCAGACTATGCCTGCATGACTGTGATATGATTATCATTTTTGTAGGGCTGAAACTATTCCTCAAATAACTCGAATAATTTGAATACATAAAAGCATCGATGCAAAATGATTTGACTCGAAGCTTCGTTTAATCAATGTTACCAACGTTGTATCGCGCACTGTGTTTCCGCACGGATGATTATTACTGTCGCACACCAGGCTGACGCTGCTAGCGACAATGACTCTGTGTATTTATTATATAAGCGATCCAGATTGCAAATGCAAATGGTCTTATTTAAATATTAGTAAGTAAATATGTCACACTTTCCTAATAGAGTTTAGTGGCATATTTTCGAAATGTGTAATGTTTCCTTTGTTGTTACACAATTTTTATCGCGTTGAATCAAGCGCTATTATTCTAAAGGCGAAACTAGTAAAGGCTAGGAATCCACTGATGAAGCTAGAGCCACACTAGTCTGAAGAAACATGCCATGAAGACTGACGACGCAGATTACAACATGATGAAAGAGAGCGTAAGTAAATAGTGAGGGGCTTAGAGAAAAGACAAGCTGGAGAAAACGACAGAAATTGTCCAAAGTTTGGAATCAGTTCAAACGTAATTAATATGAAAACTCTGTACAGTGTATCTATTGCAAAATCGAACTAGCTTAACACAATAATAGCATGACATCATTGCTTATCATATGGATGATAAAACTAAACCTAGCACAACAACTACCAAGGACAAAGACAAGAAAATATGTAGTGATTACCACAATTTGATCAAAAGTCCCGAATTGTTTACTATACCTTCGGAAAAACAGCTGCTTCGTTGCACACCAATTTCTCTCTCTCTCTTCACAGAGAAACAGCTGATTAACGATCTAGGTACTAGGATAAGTGTAACAGAGCTGTGTGACATTGTAATCAAATTAATACATTAAAATTGTTTGAGTATAACTAATATATACACAGTCTATAGGCCTATATACAGATCAGTCTCAGGTTGAAACTTGTAATTCTGGGAGTTAAGTTGCACAACTTAATGTATGCCTTGAGGTTGTTATTGCATTTTAGAATATGTTTTCTTTAAAAACCAATGTAATATGCCACTTAGTTGCACTTAATATTTATTTTTTTGAGAGATGATATTGTAAGCAATGTAGGCAATAAAAATGTTGGTTTTTCAGAAAATTTAACCAAAGTATTGTACATTATTGCCCTTCAATAAAACAAAAGTATTTCTTAGCCGATTACTTCGATTAATCGATGGAATGATCGGTAGAATACTCTAATACTAAAATAATCCATAGCTGCAGCCCTACATTGTTGTAAGCACTGCACTTCGAGGGGTAAATGTTGACTCAGTGTGACGTAAAACAGAGCAAAGACATGGGGCACACGTCGGTGCTCCAAATGTCTGTGGTAAAGTTAATTGCATGCGCGTCTTTCAGCATACACAACATGTGTTCATTAACAGTCTTGTATAATTTTGGTAGCGCAGTTTCTAAGATATATTTACAACCTGGTAAACAGTACCGTGGCTCCAAATGCTCCATTAAACGGCAAAATCCCACATTTTGCAGTTCATCCTTCTTTTTCCCCTTAGCTTTGGTAAATTCGTCATGCTCTTTAGCGTGACGCGTCTTCAAATGTTTGATTAAGTTGCTGGTGTTTAAATTTGCAACACTTGTGCCACCCCTCAAATTTTCTTCTTTGCATATGTTCCATGTCGCCGTCTTACTGGTGGGAACATCCACCGTAAAGTACTGCCAAACCGCGGACATGGTCCGCTAAATGTTAGCTCCTTTTAAGGAGGCGTCAGGTGATCAAGTCTTCTTCGCCCCTCTAAAACAGCAGCTGCCGATATGGCAGCACAACGCAACTGTTTTAAGAGTGGCGAAGAAGAACCTTGTCAGAGCTAACAGAGCTAACCAGTAAATAGATTCATATTTCTAATAAATTACGGAATCGGTGCCTGGACTCCAGTACTCGCCGATACCAATGCCAGCATTTTGGCAGTATCAGTGTCATTTTCGATACTGGTATCGGAATCAGAACAACTCTAATTGATAGTTGTAGCAGGGCATTATATTTTGTTCCGTTTTGACAGTTCACCTGCAACTTCATTTTATGTCTGTTCCCGGAGCATCTATATTTAACAACCAGCAAACAACCTTCTACTGCCTTTGGTCTCCCTCCTCTCTACACCACACCATACAATCTGTGACAGCGAGACATGTGGCAGCCTGCATGGTGGCCCAGAAGGAGACATTTGAGTTATTAAGGGGAGAACTGGCTAGGAGGCCAGTGGCGTCCCAGAGAGGGGCTATCAACGTGAGGGCTCCATTGACCAACGTTGATTATGTTGATGTATACTTGTTAGCTTTCAAGCACACAGCTAGGAGGAAGGGCTGACCAGGAAAGGACTGGGCCAGCCTGCTAGGACCACTGCTGACAGGAGTAGCTCAGGCAGCATATTTCGATTTGGAGGACGGGATTCTCATGGATTATGTCACCTTGAAGGCAGAGATATAACAAGATATCACCTCACTCCACTGGATCGCACACAACAATTCCACATGTGGAAATATAAGGAAGTCCCAGAGGGGTCAACTTCATGATTTGATTCAGCTGATGAAATGCTGGCTGGACCCTCGCAGGGGCGCCGGGCCAGTGATCGAAATGCCTGTAGTGGATAAGTGCCTCAGGGACCTGCCACCTATGCAGAGGGTGGTGAGGCAGACCAACCCTTAGATGGTGGATCAGCTGGTGACTTCTATAGAAACCTATATCTCTGCCAAATTGCTCACCATGTATTCCAGGGGTGAAAAGACACCGGGTGGGGCAGGAACGCCACCAGCGAGGAAGACTGAGAGGCCACAGGGTCCCAGGAAAATAGAGGGACCTCTGCGTAAAACACCATCCTTCACCAAACAGAATGAGGTACAATGTTTTCGATGCCGGGGCTTTGGGCACTTCACCAACCGCTGCCCTATCCAATACGAACCCATGCCCACCGATCCGTCCTTGGCCACAGGCAGGGTCATGGGGACGGGGTCAACGCAACCGCGTTGGCATGCTGAGATGGCTCCGGTTCGGAGGGTGCCCATAATCATGAAAGGAGTGGACACAGAAGTGTTCTTAGAATCTGGGAGCATGATATCAGTAGTACTAACAGGGTTGGTGCCAGCCATGTTACAATTGGAGCGAGAAATGGTCGTGGCTTACATACACAGATATATGCGCAGGTACTCTACCTCGCATCTGACCATCTGTACACCAGGAGGAAGGATATCTCTTAAATTAGGGCTGGTTCCCCACTTAAAGGTGCTGCTATTACTGGGAAGGGACTGCCCAAACTTCGATAGATTATGGAAGATGGCCTGTACGAAACAGAGAAGAAAAGACTGGGTGTATGCCCAAGCCCTGGCCCACTCTGATCCTGTGCGCAAATGTCCTAAGGACAGGACCAACTGAAGGTCAGAGATGAGAGAGGTCCTAGCAGGGGAGAAGGGAATTGCGCTCTCCTCAGAAGATGAAGGTGCGAGATCCGCATCCAGACTCGCTCAAATGTTTAAGGAAACAAAAGGGGATAAAACATGGCCCATGTTCGCCAGTTCACAGTCGAACTCAGATAGTTCACCGCCTCTCAGCCAAGAAGTGTTCAGGAGAAGATTCAGGAGAACTATCATCCAGGGAGAGTACATTGAGGGGTTATAACTGAGTTCAGCCTCTTGGAAGAACAAATGGGGCAGGTCAGGGCGGCACAACACAGAGACCCCGACATCCGCCAGGCCCTGTGTAACATCCAGCCCATGGAAGGCCGGGTATGGACTTCCTTTTCCGTTATTTTTTAGTGTCTCTTGTGTACATTTCTTGTTCTTAGTGTATTCAGTGTTTCACACTGTGGTTTCGTTGTACTTGTTGGTTGCTTACTATGTGTGTCTTTGCTTAGATTTCTGCCCTATGTGTTTTGTTGGGTTTGGTTCCCCCTAGTGTCCCTTATGTTCTAGTGTCTTTATTGAGGTTTCTGTCCTGTGTGTTTGTTTTGGTTAGAGTTCCCGCTCCTCCCTCATTGTTGATTACTGTTCCTAGGTGTTTCATGTTAGCCCTCATTAGTTCTGTAAATAGCTTGTGTGTTTCGTGCCTTCCCTTGTCGTTCAATGTATCCTGTTGCATGTTTCCCCTGTGGTGTCGCATTATGCTTATATATTTATAGTTACTCCTGTTTGCCCCTCGCGGCAGTTTTGATTTCTAAACTAAATGTTTGTGAATAAACGCTTTTGATTTATTCCAACTCTTTCGCGCCTGTCTCCTAATATACTACGACGGAGAACTGTGACAGATTGAACGACCCATCAACCATCCTGACGGATCAGGGCACAGCCTTTATGGCAAGGCTTATGAAGGACCTATGCATGTTGTATCGGATGAAACAAAGATGGACCAGCGTCTACCACCTTCAGAAAGACGGGTTATGTGAACGTCTCAATAAAACGATTAAAAGCATGTTGAGACGAGTGGTTGACAGAGACGGCAGGAATTGGGACATGCTTCTACCCCACCTCTTGTTCTCTCTGAGAGAAGTCCAACAGGAATCAATTGGCTTCTCACCATTTGAGCTGCTACAGGTCCTTCTCAAGAAATTAGCATATTGTGATAAAGTTCATTATTTTCCATAATATAATGATAAAAATTAAACTTTCATATATTTTAGATTCATTGCACACCAACTGATATATTTCAGGTCATTTATTGTTTTAATACTGATGATTTTGGCATATAGCTCATGAAAACCCCAAATTCCTATCTCAAAGAATTAGCATATTTCATCTGACCAATAAAAGAAGTGTTTGTAATACAAAAAATAGAAGAAAAAGTCAACCTTCAAATAATTATGTTCAGTTATGCACTCAATATTTGGTCGGGAATCCTTTTGCAGAAATTACTGCTTCAATGCGGCGTGGCATGGAGACAATCAGCCTGTGGCACTGCTGAGGTGTGGTGGAGGCCCAGGATGCTTCGATAGCGGCCTTAAGCTCATCCAGAGTGTTGGGTCTGGCATCTCTCAACTTCCTCTTCACAATATCACACAGATTCTCTATGGGGTTCAGGTCAGGAGAGTTGGCAGGCCAATTGAGCACAGTAATACCATGGTCAGTAAACCATTTACCAGTGGTTTTGGCACTGTGAGCAGGTGCCAGGTCATGCTGAAAAATGAAATCTTCATCTCCATGAAGCTTTTCAGCAGATGGAAGCATGAAAATGCTCCAAAATCTCCTGATAGCTAGCTGCATTGACCCTGCCCTTGATAAAACACAGTGGACCAACACCAGCAGCTGACATGGCACCCCAGACCATCACTGACTGTGGGTACTTGACACTGGACTTCAGGCATTTTGGCATTTCCTTCTCCCCAGTCTTCCTCCAGACTCTG
>JACXGM010039813.1:0-10484 GCA_016801145.1 Umbra pygmaea
CCCAGTAGAAACCTATGGCGCCTATAGCATGCAAAATATTAATTTGGCGCATAAATAACACGAAAATGTAAAGTGTATTGTTGTTATTGATACGCAAAGGGGTGAGCGCGCTGAGCCCTAACCGCTACATCCCACCTCGGAAGATATAAACTTTTTTCGCTTCATAGTTATAATGAAATAACGGCCGTTACTATTCACAGCCCGTTGGGAAAATTCCCGACAGCCAGGCCGAAGCTGATACACTGATAATGTTGTTAAAATGACACCTGTCAGTGGGTCGGTTATATATATTAGGCAGCAGGTGAACATTGTGTCCTCAAAGTTGATGTATTAAACTTGGGCAAGTGTACGGATTTGAGCGAATTTGGGACAAATTTGGGCCAAATTGTGATGACTGTTTTAAATGTTAACAAACTTTAAAAAAAATCCATGTGGGCATAAAACGAAAATAAGTAATACAAAGTGATTGTATTACTTATTTTCGTCTTATGCCCACATGGATTTCTTTAAAGTTTGTTAACATTTAAATTTATCTTCACAATATATGTAAAATACATAGAGAATATTTGTAAAATGAGATTGCACTGTTTTGTATTAACAGTTGTATACTGTAGGGCTACTATAAAAATTGTTAGTTTTTTCGTGTAGCTATGGTCACACTTTCATGTTTATTTTAACAGCGGTATAACAATTCAAGCCGATTTAGTTTCAAACTATTTCAGTGATCGACATAGCCTACATGGTCAAACAATAGATGGGTTTGTTAATATTGTAATATGACTAATTGGAGCGATTTTGGAGTGTTAACTCTGTTAACTATCGCATGCGCTCTCGCTCTCTCTCCGTCGATAGTGTGTGTTCACTATAAGGGAACATCACACATTCGCACTGTCACTTCTATTCTTTGGAAAAGGTTAACAGAACAGAGAAAATGAAAATGGTGTCTGATCCTATTTACGCTAGAACCAATCTTAAGAAATTAAATATATAGCCTATATTTTTGGATCGATCTGCCCATTCCTATTTGGTGAGTAGTGGACAGGTTTGCCAGACAAAATTAAAGAGTTGAAATAGCGCAAATAGACTATTGCACGACGCTGAACTTGGCTCCACATTCGCCACCGGTTCAACTTAAGTTTCGGTTCCACCTTAAAAAATGCCTGTTTCAGCAATTGAGGTGGATAATCTCAATAATTCCAAAGTAGATATGGACATGTGGGGTATCAATGGAAAGGTGTGGAGCTGTAGTTTTCGAATCAGGTTAGAAATTTGACGGGAAACCAAATTTGGCCAATAGGGGGCAGTACAAAGTCAGGAACTGTTGTAAAACATTGTCAAAATGTGGATTTCTTTGTTAAATCTTTTCTCCAAAATTCCACAGTAGATATGGACATGTGAGGTATCATTGCAAAGGGGAGGAGCTGTAGTATGTGAATCAGCTGACAGAATTAACGGGAAAACAAATTTGGCCAATAGGGAGCAGTACAAAGTCAGAAACTGTTATAAATCCTTGTCAGAATGTTGATTTTTTAGATAAATCTTTTCTCCAAAATTCCACAGTAGATATGGACATGTGAGGTATCATTGGAAAGGGGAGGAGCTGTAGTGTGTGAATCAGGTGACAGATTCAATGGGAATCCAAATTTGGCCAATAGGGGGCAGTACAAATCAGAAACTGTTGTATAACTTTGTCAAAATGTGGATTTATGGGCTAAAGCTTTTCTCTATAATTCCACAGTAGATATGGACATGTAAGGTATTGTTGGAAAGGGGAGGAGCTGTAGTATGTGAATCAGCTGACAGAATTAACGGGAAACCAAATTTGGCCAATAGGGGGCAGTGCAAAATCAGAAACTGTTATAAAACATTGTCAAGATGTTGATTTTTTATTTAAATCTTTTCTCCAAAATTCCACAGTAGATATGGACATGTGAGGTATGATTGGAATGGGAAAGAGCTGTAGTATGTGAATCAGCTGACAGAATTAACGGGAAAACAAATTTGGCCAATAGGGTGCAGTACAAATCAGGAACTGTTGTAAAACATTGGCAAAATGTGAATTTATTAGATAAATCTTTTCGCCACAATTACACAGTAGATATGGACAAGTGAGGTATCATTGGAAAGGGGAGGAGCTGTAGTGTGTGAATCAGGTGACAGATTCAACGGGAAACCAAATTTGGCCAATAGGGGGCAGTACAAAATCAGGAACTGTTATAAAACATTGTCAAAATGTTGATTTTTTATTTAAATATTTTCTCCAAAATTCCACAGTAGATATGGACATGTGAGGTATCATTGGAATGGGAAAGAGCTGTAGTTCTCTTTGGGGTCAGTCTAATTTTATCAATGTTATTTTTGTCATTCCTGAATTTAAACTGCACCCAAGGAGCCAAACATGGTTTCCTGTTGAATGTGCACCTGTTTCACATACTACAGCTCCTCCCCTTTCCAACGATACATCACATGTCCATATCTACTGTGGAATTATAGAGAAAAGCTTTAACCCATGAATCCACATTTTGACAATTTTATACAACAGGTTCTGAGTTTGCACTGCCCCCTATTGGCCAAATTTGGTTTCCCGTTAATTCTGTGAGCTGACTCACATACTACTGCTCCTCCCCTTTCCAATGATACCTCACATGTCCATATCTACTGTGGAATTTTGGAGAAAAGATTTAACAAAAAAATCAACATTTTGACAATGTTTTATAACAGTTCCTCACTTTGCACTGCCCCCTATTGGCCAAATTTGGTTTCCCGTTGAATCTGTCACCTGATTCACATACTACAGCTCCTCTACTTTCCAATGATACCACACATGTCCATATCTACTTTGGAATTTTGAAGAAAAGATTGAACTAAAAAATCCACATTTTGACAATGTTTTACAACAGTTCCTGACTTTGTACGGCCCCCTATTGGCCAAATTTGGTTTCCCGTTAATTCTGTCACCTGATTCACATACTACAGCTCCTCCCCTTTCCAATGATACCTACCATGTCCATATCTACTGTGGAATTTTGGAGAAAAGGGTTAACAAAAAAATCCACATTTTGACAATGTTTTATAACAGTTCCTGACTTTGCACTGCCCCCTATTGGCCAAATTTGTTTTCCCGTTGAATCTGTCACCTGATTCACATACTACAGCTCCTTCCCTTTCCAATGATACCTCACATGTCCATATCTACTGTGGAATTTTAAAGAAAAGATTGAAATAAAAAATCCACATTTTGACAATGTTTTACAACAGTTCCTGATTTTGTACTGCCCCATATTGGCCAAATTTGGTTTCCCGTTAATTCTGTGAGCTGACTCACATACTACAGCTCCTCCCCTTTCCAATGATACCTCACATGTCCATATCTACTGTGGAGTTTTGGAGAAAAGATTTAACAAAAAAAATCTACATTTTGAAAATGTTTTATAACAGTTCCTGACTTTGCACTGCCCCCTATTGGCCAAATTTGGTTTCCCGTCGAATCTGTCACCTGATTCACATACTACAGCTCCTCCCCTTTCCAATGATACCTCACATGTCCATATCTACTGTGGAATGTTGAAGAAAAGATTTAACTAAAAAATCCACATTTTGACCATGTTTTATAACAGTTCCTGACTTTGTACTGCCCCCTATTGGCCAAATTTGGTTTCCCGTTAATTCTGTCAGCTGATTTACATGCTACAGCTCCTCCCCTTTCCAATAATACCTCACATGTCCATATCTACTGTGGAATTTTGGAGAAAAGATTTAACAAAAAAATCCACATTTTGACAATGTTTTACAACAGTTCCTGACTTTGTACTGCCCCCTATTGGCCAAATTTGGTTTTCTGTTAATTCTGTCAGCTGATTCACATGCTACAGCTCCTCCCCTTTCCAATGATACCTCACATGTCCATATCTACTGTGGAATTTTGGAAAAAAGATTTAACAAAGAAATCCACATTTTGACAATGTTTTACAACAGTTCCTGAATTTGTACTGCCCCCTATTGGCCAAATTTGGTTTCCCGTTAATTCTGTGAACTGATTCACATACTACAGCTCCTCCCCTTCCCAATGATACCTCACATGTCCATATCTACTGTGGAATTATATAGAAAAGCTTTAACCAATAAATCCACATTTTGACAATGTTTTACAACATTTCCTGACTTTGTACTGCCCCCTATTGGCCAAATTTGGTTTCCCGTCAAATTTGTCACCTGATTCGAATACGACAGCTTCACAGCTTTCCATTGATACCCCACGTGTCCATATCTACTTTGGAATTATTGAGATTATCCAGCTCAATTGCTGAAACAGGCATTTTTTTAAGGTGGAACCGAAACTTAAGTTGAACCGGTGGCGAATGTGGAGCCAAGTTCAGCGTCGTCAGTCCGAAATGGTATTTCTAGCTACTGGGAATGATGTTGATGTCATGCTCTATCCTATTGTGCATGTATTTACATTGAAATTCAGACGTTGATTTAAGCCCAACCACTGTGTGGATTAGCCCCACCATAGTTATGCCAAAAAAATACTCTGGCGCCGCCACTGAGGAAGGAGCTTTCGAAGCCAGAATTTCGAGGATGCTACGTCATCGAAGTCCGTCGAAGGACTGTTCCAATGTCAAGGATCCTCCGAATTTCAATCAATGACTGAGTCCCATTGTCAGGAATGCCCCTGGGGTTCGTTCCGTACGGCGCTCCTCCTCCCCTGAGTACTAGGACTATGCCTGCATTAATAGACTGCTCAGTTATTTTCCCAGCAGTAGTTCAGCTGCGCAAATATCCTGTTCATTATATTCTGGGTCCCGTTATGTACCTTTAGTTCTATGGCGAGGTTATTATATGTTATAGTATACGGAAGCTATTATGCTTTATATGGGGGGTGATCCGGCCTAAACTATGTATGCCTGTGGTATCCCTGCTCTTAGTTCCTAATTATGCACACAGGTGTCTATGGTTGTGCTTCATCAGCCTCAGTATTTAAACCACCTGTATTTGTCCTTCAATGTTGGTTATTGTTTCACTGTGACCTGTATTCTCGCTACGGGTTTTCTTGTTTTGACTTTTGTGCCCGAGTTTCTATTCGAATAAACCTTCGGCTACTTGCACTTGTCTCCGATCTTCATACACCGTCACATTCATTCTGATAATTTCCCATAGACGGTCAAGGATGCAAATGTGTATTCTTCGCGCTCCCAAATCACCCACAATCCTATGCGCGCGTCTTTTCCGGCTCATTAAAAAAATAATTTGCGGATGTTAGTGGAGACAGTCGGAGCGATTACGGGGCAAAATGCTTTAAAATATAAGAAAATTTAGTGTTTAAGGTTACTGTACATTTGTTTCAACGGTGGTACATATAAGTAAAGTTTAACGTTTAAATGTCAGTACAAATTGCTACTGTCTACTGTTGAATTGCAGCGCCAAAGGCTGACCTTTTCACTGACGTAATGTAGCAATAACGTGCACTTGCTAGCCTGTTCCTTTTACATTGACGTTGAGAAACAACTTCTCTCTTTCAGCTCATTACTCCAATCGAGATCTGCGTAGCCTTGATTTATAGATATACTGTTATCTATATAAATCTACAAATTAAATCATTTACGGTGCTGATAATAATTGTAGTAGGCTTATTCTTGCATCAGAACATCAATAACAGAGGGATGCAGTATTCTTTTTAAGAACGTTTTACTGGATGTTTAACATTAGGACACACTCCACGAAGGGATATCTGATCAAAAAACACCAATCACCCGATTGAGTTTATGTAACTAATAATCGTAATATTGAAGAGAATAAGAAAGTTAAACGAATTAATGACAATGTTGAGAGAATTGAAGTTAACTCATTAGCCTGTATATATCTTGGCTCACCACCGCCACCTCCTGGAACATAGCCTAATATCACAAAATCATGGATATTTTTGATTGCTCAAGTCTGTTTCCAGAACTGTCGGTTATACAGCCAAACCATCCGATGCATGGTTTTAGACACTCCCTTGTAATTATAATATGAGGCGAGGAAAATGGGAAATTGGGAAATTGGTAAAATGGGTAAATGGGAAAATTGGTAAATTGGAAAATGGGAAAATGGGAAATGTAAAATAGGAAATAGATAAACTATTCAACTGTTAAATGATATATGGAAAAGTAAAATGAAGTCTTTTTTAAATTTACTTTGTTATTTGATTGTTGAAAAAGTAAAACAATGCATTTAAATTTACTTTATTGGCTTATAGTAGGCAAAGGAAATGATGAACATATAATTATCCTAATTTCCTTTTACTACATTTTGGCGGTCCTGGGATTCCATACCAAATCGTACTAACAGAGTTAAATATAGGTAAAAGGTCGTGAGTAACGTATTGTCACTCATTGCAAGTCCCCTTACAGAGGTTATGGTTAGGTTAGGGCGTACATAACCATCGACTTTCTGTTATTTAGGAATTTTCACGACGTGTTTCGGCCTTTCCAAGTGGCTCTCATCAGGTGAATTCAAATAACAGGTCTGTGCTCCATCTCTTCTTCAATAAGAATGAAAGAGTTTCAACATCTTGGGCTTTATAGCCAGTGCCTGGCCCCTCCCACACTACTAACCAATGTTGCGAAAATCACAGTCAAACCTTATTACCTTAGAATGAGTCCTACATTTCCAAATAAAATCCAAACACAAAAACACCCCACGTCAAGGTACGGGCTGATTAGGTAAAAATCAAAGGCGGTCCCCCTACTACCAGTGTGAAGCCTGGGTTTGTGGACAATGCACTAACCATTGAACCACAGAGCCCCTAAGTGTCTAGAAAACAAATGAAAACATAAAACACCCATATCTCATTGGGATAAATTGTCGTGGGACTGTATAAGTCTCATTGCAAAAATAAATTCGCTATTAAACAATTTCCCTATTAAACAATTTCCCCTTTAATATTACAGTATTCATTTACTAACTCTGGGTTCCCCAAATCGTACTAACAGAGTTAAATATAGGTAAAAGTTCGTGAGTAACATATTGTCACTCATTGCAAGTCCCCTTACAGAGGTTAAGGTTAGGGCGTACATAACCATCGACTTTCTGTTATTTAGGAATTTTCACGACGCGTTTCGGCCTTTCCAAGTGGCTCTCATCAGATGAATTCAAATAACAGGTCTGTGCTCCATCTCTTCTTGAACAAGAATGAGAGAGTTTCAACATCCTGGGCCTTATAGCCAGTGACTGGCCCCTCGTACACTACTAACCAATGCTACAAATATCACAATCAAACCTTATTACCTTAGAATTAAAGTCCTACATTTCCAAATAAAATCCAAACACAAAAAGACCCCACATCAAGGTACGGGCTGATTAGGTAAATATCAAAGGGGGTCCCCCTACTACCAGTGTGAAGCCTGGGTTCGTGGACAATGCACTAACCATTGAACGGCAGAGCCCCTAAGTGTCTAGAAAACAAATGAAAACTTAAAACACCCATATCTCATTGGGATAAACTGTCGTGGGACTGTATAAGTCTCATTGCAAAAATAAATTCGCTATCAAACAATTTCCCCTTTAATAATAGGGTATTCGGCCAAAGGGCCCTTAGCACATACTTATCTCAGCCCTACTTACCTCACTATGATCCCCGGGCTGGCTTTCGAAACTCGTTCGGTGGTCTGCCCGTCACTGTCCCGTCAAAAGTCAGCTGGAGGTGTCCCGACATGATTCCCCGAGGGGGTACAGAGGTCGAGGCCAGGACCGTCTGACGAGGCTCCGTGCGGGGGAAGGTACGCCCTCGATCCGTGTGTTCCGCCTAGTCCCAGGGGTGAACTCTCCCCGCTCACCATCGACATTGTCCGAAATCCAGGAATGTCTCAGCCGCCTCCCACCGCTCTTTGAATGCCAAGGCGATCTCAAGCGGCGGGCGCACAACCACATTATCCACTCCGTCAAGCAAGTAGTCAGCCAATCCACGCCGGTCGCGTCGGTACAGATTCTGTACTTTCGCAAACTCAGCCCCTCTAGCCGACCTCCTGCTCAACTCCGTGGTCCGGACTTCTCGTCTCACCCGAACCGGCCGACGCGGCGCTCTACCCCCGAGGGCCGACGTTTCGAGCAAGTTCGGGTCCTGCTCAACCCCCCTCAAGCTCAGGGTGACTTCCCCCAAGATGATGTCATCATCGGTACCGCTTCCGACCAGCTTCCCAAGGAGGACCCCGTGGATACCGGTCTGGGGCAGCGATGACATCCGGGGCTTGGACAACATTTCTGCGAGATCTCTCCCGCATAATGTTTCCAGGGGCGCATCACTCAGCCCCGCCGTGTGGCCCTGGCCACGCCGAACATGCCTCACCTGCCTGACTCGTGTTTCTCCCCCCTGGCTGCCAGCCATTGCCGATGCTGTCCCCATTTGACTTCCACCCTTCCTCTCCTGATAGAGGCCTGGGTGCCTGTGGCGAAGTGTGTTTGGTAAGTCCGACCTTCTTTTGGAACCGTAAACCGCGTTCTCGGACAGACCTCTCTACCAACCATCAGGGTCTCTGCCTTCGGATCACACCTAGGAACATGGCAGGAGATGGGGTGAGCTTAAGGGCCTGTCCTCCCACACAATCCGCATTGATAGGTCACAGACACCGCTGGATGTTGGTTGGCAAAGTCATTCACCACCTCACCTACAGTGCCCATTCGCCATCGACAGATCCCGCAGCTTAAGTCTTTAACGGGGATCTTAATCAGCACCGTATCCGGCAATACAGTGGCTGCGGATACCACTCTTTCGCCCTTAGTCATAGCAGGCTGTGGGTGCATCACGACAGGCTTACCCGTAGCCGGTCGGGCGCCTGTCATTATTTCGCTTTCCCACTGAGGCCCAAGGGCCACTTCCTTACGGGGCAGTTTTCTCTCCGTCATATCCAGTTTCTCATTCCCATGCGTAGCATCCGTTGCTGAACGCTTGCGCGCCGTTTTCAGAGTTGTTACCGGTGCATCCAGCCCTGGCGCGGCATCCTTTGTAGGTTGCCCACGCCCCTTCGTGTCTTTCGCTCCTCCGTGATTAACTTGCTCCCGCAACTCTCCTCCGCAACACAAGTTAACCAGCCCGTAGTTTTGTGTCAGCTCTCCCCCAGGCCTCAGGTTCAAGGACGTTCCTGATCGCTCTACCGTACAGTGTCCGGACAAGCCCACCGCAGGTGTCAGATTTGATGACCCAGTCTGATCAGCCTGGGAAGGATATGGTTTCGAGTCCATACCTTGGGTACCGTTGCCACCATGCCCCAACCCACGGGGTGAGTGACTTCTAGTCCACCTAGCAGGACTCTGTGATTCCGCATCACCTTGGTACCGGGCGCTTATATCACCAACTCTCCGCGAGTTGGTGCTTCATCGCCCCTGTCACAGACGATAGGTTAAGGCGTCTGTTTCCACCCTGGTAACCCATAACCAGGGCAGTATTCATTCCCGGCCATCTCGAAAACTGGCCACTGTCAATTCCTGTTGTTCGGAACAGCCCTCCGGTAGTTCCTATTGGCCCCGGTCCACCACGGACCAGGGCGGCTCCATGCCCAAGGCCAGCTGGAATTGGCCACCGTCATTTCTTGTAGGTTGGAACAGCCCTCCGGTAGTTCCTATTGGCCCCGGTCCACCGCGGACCAGGACGGTACCCACGTGCCACAGTCAGCTGGAATTGACTGCTGCCCAAGCCCTGGACGTACTGAACTGTCTTTCGACGGTCTCTTGTCCGGGGGCAAGAGCTAACTACTAGATGGTTCGATTAGTCTTTTACCCCTATACCCAGGTCAGACGACCGATTTGCACGTCAGGACCGCTACGGACCTCCACCAGAGTTTCCTCTGGCTTCGCCCTGCCCAGGCATAGTTCACCATCTTTCGGGTACTTTCGCATGCGCTCTGGCTCCACCTCCCCGGCAGTGCGGGCGAGACGGGCCAGTGTTGCGCCTGGCACCGGAGTGCCGGGATCACATCAAAGCCGCGTCGGCATTCCGACCGGCATTCACTTTCATTGCGCCGTGGGGTTGGGTTTCCTTTGACTTGCGCATGCGGTCAGTTGGGTCACCATCCTTGCCGCTGACACCGTTCGCCAGTTATACGAAAGGCACACCCCGCCCGTTCGTCGCCACGCAGTTGGGCCGTACTGAGGACAGTCCGGCCCGGTCGACAGTGGCGGCGGGGGCAGGGGGTCCCGTGTTCCCCCGCAGGGGAACATGGCAAAGTGTCACTCATCCGCACCCCCAGGGAAGTGGTGAGTCGGAGCAGGGAACGTTGTAAAATTGCCAGCCCGAAAGTCGGCAGCCACCTTTGCCTCGAGCCCTTCCAAGCCGACCCAGAGATGGTCGCGGCGCACCGCCCGGAAGGAGTGCACCCGACGGGGGCTGCACCGCCGGCAAGGGCCCTCCCGCAAGCGGGACAGGTCCAGTACCGGTCGGCCGTCCCTTACCCGCCGAGCTGAACCCTCCGGGCAGACATTGTGGCTCCCATCCGTTTACCTCTCAGTGGTTT
>JACXGM010039814.1:0-10470 GCA_016801145.1 Umbra pygmaea
CTTTATATTGATAGCTTGCTCACCTCCACCATGGGGCCCCCATAGGTGGTTATAGGAACAGTCCACTTCTAAACAGTTCTACTAACTACTCTCCCCCAACACCGGTTTTGCTATTTGCATTCGCATTGGTCAAGTGGGCATAGGAACTGGTAGGAGGGATAAGGGAGTGACGAAAGCACCGCAACTGTCTTTTATATTATAGCGTCATCACTTGACTTTAGCGTAGGGCCACATACAACATTTCACAGTTGAATGTTTTTGTAACACTGGGTGTATGATTGGAGATGTATGCGGATGATCTGGTTGTTTTCAGCTCAAGTATTGCTGTGTTCCTTCAGGGGCTGGCTGTTTGTTTGTTTTTTTGTTCAGATTACGGGGCTGAATACACACGACATCCAATACAATTAAAAAAGAGTGTTGTGTTGATATGTCCGAATAACTGAGTTCGAACCGCGACGTTTAAAAACTAGGCTGGAGTAATATAAATTGAGTACTTATAGAAACAAAAAAGACGAAGGCTCCAGCATACTATTATACGCAACAGACAAACGAAGCGACCGGCATAATTTATAACCCTTGTGACTGCTCTATGGCACTGATCTTATCTTTCCTATGAAATGTTCCCTCTTGCTGCCAAAGTGAAGGGATTGACACTTCTGGTATGGTCTTCCTATTCCTAACATCAGGGTGGACACGCGCAGAGGCTAATGTGAAGGGGGAAATGGACAGAGCTAACTAGAGCAACCGACTAGCAGCACAAGCTAACATACATAGAGTAGTCAACGTTACGGGGAAAATAATTGAGTTTCGATTGTCGATCGAAATGAGCGCAACAACGGCAGTAGTAGTGAAATTACACTTATCTGTCAAGTATTTCCAAAATTTGTAACCTTACCGTTACGTTGGAAAAACAAAGATTCTGCCTGGTAACATTATAAAGAGTAACGTTATAAACTGTATACGACTGCAAGTATCTTCAGAAATCCTCTGTGTGGGGGTGGTGTCTCTTTCACATGACGTTTTTTAAGTTGCGTTAGACAGCCAATCGCCGGTGACTTTTTCATTTTACGCAAGTATGCTATTGGATCACAGACGCTTTGGAACCGAAAATTGGCACCGAAAAATAAATACTTTTTCGATACTCGATAGTATCGACGTATTTCGGTCGGTGCCATAAAAGTATCGATGTTCGGTGCCCAGCCCTATTACTTTAGCTAAATTGCTGCTGTCAAAGTTAGTCATTATTATCTCTCACACACACACACACACACACACACACATCAATGTATTGTGACAAATATTTTATTTCACTTTCATTGATTAAAGTAATGTACATTTCCAAAATATTTGCTACATACACATTTCGACGATCAGCAATTTCTTGCCAGCCTTTCTCTTTTGTTTGATTAATTGCTGCGGTATTCCTTTTTTCATAATCATATGTTTCGAAAAGCAAACGCTGCTCAGTCGCGGTGAATATTGCTCTTTCTTTCCCCTTATTTGCCATGGTAAATTGATGAATCTATGCTCCACCATCAGGGCTTCTTAACAATGGCGTGCACGCGCTATTAGCTAGACTATTTGAACTTGGTTTGAATTAGTGAGATCACATGAGCTTCAACTTAACGTTATGGAACCGATTTGAGCGCAGCTGATTAGTTCGGTTCATTCAAGTCTCTTTAAGGACTTTAATCTTCGCTTTTCTAATTGTCCTTTATGGAATACCCCCCTGGTCGTTTGGGATCTGATGGACATTGTAAGTTTTATTATTGTGCCTTCACCATTATGTGTCGTTGGCCTACTTGAAACGAAATGTGTATAGTTGAAACAGAGGCGCCTGCTCTGTATGTTACTATAACGTCTGTGCTGCATTAGAGGCATTCATGAAGCCGTTTTTTCATAGGGGAGAGTGGGGTAAAGTGAGACATTTTTTACATTTGCTCCTCTTTAAGTGAGCTAAAATTATGTATTAGTAAAATGTACACATTTCCCTTTAATTCAGGATGTTTCCTAGAAATGGCAATTATCAGAATGTATTCAGGAAGAAGGGCAGTGAAAATATGGTTGTTTTTAAAAAAGTGGTCTTGTGAGACAGACCAGAGAAATCAAGGGGGTAAAGTGAACCAGCTGGGGATGTTGCCTCTGGAGTTCGGACAGAGAGATGGTGATGTGCTAGGAAGTCAAATCAATCTTCACCTAAAGTAGACAATTCATTATTAGCCAGAATATTTAGCTTTGGTAAGATCAGTTGGCCTTAGTTAACCTACAGAATCATGTGATCTCTTGCACACCCTAGCCTACCTGCACATTGTGTCCTTGTCCAATTGGCAGGGACAAGGATGTTGTTTTTCTCTGCATATTCAAATGCCAGTTGACGGCACTTAACTGGAGGAAGGCCATAGAACTGTTCAAGTGTTTTATGAATCTTAGGAGACTTGACTTGTCAATATTTCTATCCCTTACAGCTGCTCTTAAAGAATTCATTCCTTCCTGGACCTCAGCGGCTGCACTCTCCATCTCCTCAAGGGGTGTTTTGTCCCACGTTGTCTTCCTGGTGTATTGCCTTGGCATGATGGCCTTTCTACAATGTACATGACATTAAAAATAAAATGTAATTTATTATTACTAGGGATGCTCATTTCGGGTAATTTTCCCGACCGACAACCGCAACTCGTTATCCGATTGTTAACTGATAAGATTCAATTGGCTTTAAATAAAAAATGTAATTGACGAGAGTCTGTAACCCGTTAAATATTTAAACATTTTTTTTCACGGATTTGTTTTAATGTCTAAACAGCATACAGAACAGATCAACAACAGCTGCCGGGTGCACCAGCTTTGCATATGAGTTCACTCGGGTGCAAAGTCCACACTAAACGATACGTTGAAACTAGTTAGTTTTATACTAAATTTCGCTCCTCATTACAGGCTCTGGTTGCGCGTGTTAACGCGCCACGTGATTTAACAAATTTAGGCTATATATAGGTAAAAATAAAAAACACTTCTAAACCGTTTATCTGATAGTATTAATCGGTCAAATGTTTTACTTTCGGTTAACGGTTAAACGGTCAATATGAGCATCCCTAATTATTACATTAAAATATGTTTAAGACTAAACTTAACTTGTGTCTCACTTTACCCCAAAGCATTTGTCTCACTTTACTCCACCCTACACATTTTAGAAAAAACAATCTCTCTTACCAATTCAGGCTAATCTTCAGCTAGCATCATCACATGGTTTTATATGTTGGTATTTTAATAAAAAAGAATGATATAGGTTTTTCTACCTGAATCAATTTGCTTTGGCACAAGAGTTGATTAAGTTGACAGCAAAAAAAATTACTTTTACATGCAAAAAAAGATTTTTGTGAAATTAACATTCTTAACACAGCATCATGAGGTCCTCTGCTTCATGACCAAGGGTAAATGGGAGGGGCTTAAACTTAATGGTCACATGATCATGTGTTCCGTTGCCTAGATATAGGGGGTGTCTCACATTACCAGATGTCTCAAGTTACCCTGTTCTCCCTTACTTTGATGATTTTCTTCAATGGTTTTGGTTCACAGTGACCCAAATTAGTTTGATGCTGTTTTCCATCTTGTCAAAACACAAATAATACAATTTCATGATTTATGAAAAAAATATTGTTTTAATGTTTGCAGTAGCATGTATTATTCATTAAATTATTATACATGTGCCATTTTCAGACACTCATAACATTTCCTTTATAGGTTTATGCGTTCTTTCAATTGATTCATGTTCAGAGTGATGCCATGAAAGAATCTTTAGATGAATTTCATTAATTTAGATAATTACAGTAAGAATATAAGTTCAAGTGTAATGTCACAGTTTGTATCAAGTTTCTGTATCTCCTTGCATCTTTTACAAGCTGGCTCCTTTGCAGCTCAAAAGGATGAAAATGCGGTCTTATCTGGTTGATAACCTGCATTGTGGCATCCTGCCAGATGCTATAGTTCTGTCACATTCTCTGGGATTCATAGAGAATTCAGAAAATAGTTGCCTCACCTCAAGGTTATTTTGATTTTCAATTATGCATTTGCATCTTATCGCAATTTGAATTTTAGCTCCTAACGATCACAATGTACGGTAATAAAGAAAAAACAATTAGTTTGCACATTGCTTTTTGTAAGTATGCATATTTTTGTCTTGTGTTCGAATGACACACACAAGTGCACTTTAGTCCCTCCAGAAAGCTAAACTCACTCAGCCAATACTGTCAGCGAGGTCTTGTGGTATCTCGTGGCATTTACCGGTAGATGCAGATGGCGGAGTGAGAGTAGTCTGCTATTAAAGACTAATTTTACAGTGCAACTTCATATCCTTCGAGCTCGGAGAGGTACAACGAAATAACACATGCCGTTACATACTGGTGCATTCCAGGCAACCCATAACTCGTGTTTTCACAACATTTTACCCGTGAAAGTGTCTTGGAATGGCAGTCAAACCCGTAATTTACCACTCGTACCAGATCATTGTACTACCAGTTACAGGTATAATCAACAATGGCGACCCCTGTTGATGCTGTACAGACGCCGATGGTTAACTGTGTGAAATATACATAAATAGGCAATGTAAAGTAATTCTGCACTTTGTAATCAAACAATACACATACGCTTGTGTACTACTACAGGTTGTTTATAAGGCCCAAAATAAGTCGCCCGCTAGAAATAGCTAGTATCAGCCAGCGCTAGCTAATGTCAATGTAGCATTGTTGTTGCCTGGATCGCTACCAAGTCGTAAGTCGTGACTTGAAGAAGTAACTTACGGGCTAAAAATTGTCTGGAACGCAGCACCAATCCATACTGTAATCTTTCAGCATTTGCTACTAAAATGTTGCCCAGAGATAGCAGGTGATGCCGGCAGCTCCATGAATTTACCACACAGCAACGCATCTACTTTGTTTGTTAGTTAGCTTATCAACTTCGTCTATTTGAGTCTTAGGATTTTATTTGTGTCCTTGCAGCTATGTTTACTGAAACATATTTATTTTGATCAGTATTAGGTTGGACATCTCTCACTATCTCAAAGCAACAAAAGTAACGACCCACTATCAATGAGCAGTTAATCTCCACGTTCTCGTTCTGTGTTGCATTTAGCGCAGGTGTAGTGTAGAGCCATGTATTACTTTTGAACAATTTTTTTTAACAACTCAAGAGCCAGGCTTCATGGAATTACTTCTATTCAGTAGTTTGTTTCAACTTCTGGTCATGATTCTACAGCAGACTTCATTAAGCACAGTCTATCGTGCACACATAAAAATGCTGCAGGCAAAATAGAAAATATGATCTGTTTAGAAATGTCAATTTATATAATGAAAATAAATATCTTCTTTGCAAATATAATTGAAAAGACATTGCTGTCTAATCAAATCCAAACATTCAAATGAACTGTGTTGGTCACCCTCACCAAAGTCAGACAATGCATTCCAACACAAGAGACTCTCAGTATGCCTTACATCTGTCGCTCCGGAAAAACAAATCAAGATTATCAGTCATCAATTTATGGGGAATTCATAATTATCACATCTGATAGTAGGCTGTAGAATATATAGTAATTTTACTTCTCAACATTATTATCAATTTTCTGCTTTTATTAAGCCTAAACATGCGCTAGCCTCTATAAACCAGAGCTTGTTTTTGCCACAGATTTGTTAAAGTTACATTATTATATATAAAGGAGATTATTTAGTAATATTACATGATATAATGTATAATCCTCTGCCAGCATGCATACAAATTTCATTCTGGACCAATCACAGGAATTCTCTCTTTTTTAAGATGCATTCACTGCTGTATTAGTCTTAAAGCAAATAGTGGGATTAAGTCTTAGGTTAAATTTATCAAACCTGCAGACACCCTGACTATACATTAAATTGACTGATGTAAATTTAAACATGAAATGACAACAATCAGCATTTATTTCCAAAGACCACATGGGCTAAGGGAAGCTATTGGCTCTTTTCCATTGCTAGAACCGGCTCAACTCTACTTGCCTCGCATTCAAAGCATTTCCATTGCTACGTAACAGCTCTACTCAACTCTACCTGCTTCAACTCAGTTCATTTTCCACTGCAGATAGTACTCTTGTCCTGCCCATGGTACCGCCCTACAAGACAATCTGTGTTGAAGTCACGTTGAACGCGACACTCAAGTCTACTGTTGTTGGACACACACGAAAACAATGGAGGATATCGAAGGAATGGTGTTTTTGCTACTGGGTATGTGGCTGTTTATTACAGCTAAGAGACAAGCAGTTTTCCGGAAGAAGCTAAAGGCAGCAAAAGAAAATACTGCTAAAAAGAATAGAAAAGTTTGGGAAATAGTTAATCTCAACAACGACGGATCTACGGTTGTTCAAAGACGACTCCCAAGGGTAAGCTATACGTAGCGTACATTCATGGTTTTCCGTACAGTTTACCCTGTTTACTTAATTATATTTTAAATACTGCTTTGAATAAATATTTTTACCCTTTCCAACAAAAATTATCGCTGAGATACCTGCACGTTTTCGTTAAATGGTTTAGGTAAGTAACGGAGGTTGGATGGGTTTCTTTTAGAAAATAGCAGAAGGGAAGGAAAGGTTAGCACGAAGGGGGTCAAAAGTTAGGTCAAAAGCATTTCTTTCACGCAGTTTGCCGAAATGACAAACATTTATAAATTATCTCATGTTAATACAATGTAAATGCAAGTACAGTACATATATTTTCGAAGGTTGTAAATATTCCTTTTGGCTGCTACATTAGCTATTTTCCGATTCATTTTGATTACAGCCGTGTTTGAATGTGCAACTAGGGGTAAATTTGTATGAAACACAGTGAGTCTACTATAATGGTAATTTACACAAAGACACACACAGTTTGTGTGAAATTTTATGTTATTGAAACTCTGGTATGTGTTTACAGCCATGCATAGTGCATAAAGTATGTAATTAATATTTCCTACTGTCTTTCCATAACAGTGTGTTTCAGATCTTTCAGCTCTTGGCTAATCGCCGCTGCAGACCATCTGTTTGGGCGTTCAATCGATCAACCGAGTGATGGGATGTGATTGTTTCTGGGTTCACAAACACACAGTGGGTGCAGAACTTCAGAATGTCAGAAGAAACAGTAATCTACCTTTGCGACAAACTTCGTCCGATGATGGAAAGGCACACCACAAACTTCCGCGGGTGTGTACCAATAAAGAAGAGGGTGGCCATCGCACTGTGGAAACTTGCAACCGGCTCAGAGTACAGAAGTGTTGGCCATCTGTTTGGAGTGAGCGTAACAACTGTGTGTCAGTGTGTGCAAGATTTCTGTGCTGCTGCTGAGACACTGTTGGTACCAGAACAAATTTGTTTCCCAGACCCACAGAAGTTTGAAGAAATGGGAGTTTACACTGAGAACTGGTGGGGACTTTACAGTGTATTGGTGTTATTGATGGTTCACACATACCCATCATGGCACCACAACTGTACCACTGTGACTACTTCAACCGTGAAGGCTGGCACTCCATCATCCTTCAAGGTGTTGAAGATGGAAAGGGACATTTCTGGAATGTATTTGCTGGACTGCCTGGGAGCTTGCATGACGCTCGGGTCTTGAGACTGTCCACATTGTGGGAGTTAGCCAGCTGTGGCAACCATTTCCCAGCATACACCAATAATATTGATGGGGTGAATGTTGGCTACTATATCCTAGGAGACTCTGCCTATCCCTCACAGAACTGGCTCATAAAACCATTTAACAGCAGAAACTGGAAAATCTCCAGAGCACGGGTAGTGGTAGAAAATGCCTTTGGTAGACTGAAGGGAAGGTGGCATTGCCTCTTGAAGAGAAATGACTGTGATGTGGAACTGGTCAAATCAATAGTGATGACTTGCTGTGCTCTGCATAACCGTTGTGAGAGTCATGGGGAGGCCTATGACAATGAGTGGGATGCAGCTGTAGCAGCAGAGCATAATCTGGTGCCACTGGCACAAGGTGTAGGTGTAGAGAGGGAGGGCAGGGATGTACGAGAGGCACTAATGCGCTACTTGAATAGACCTCAGTAATCTTGTCTGTATTCATGACAAATATTTTGTAACAACAAATACTGCCCTATTTCCACAAACAAAAATAAAGATATAATGAATGATTAACCTCACATTTTAGGTTGTATGAATACTTACATCACTTTGTAATGTGAGATAAAGATATTTCACCAAATGTGAAAAGTCTGGACATGGCTTAATGGCATCACTATTGATAAGATATTTTAAAACCAAATTGTCTCAGGGTAGATGTACACTGTAGCTTACATCAACATGCAAAGTTTATATTGATAATGGGAAATAATTGTTCATTTTCAAGTAGGTTGTCCTCTGGAAAGGTGATTTTTATGCTAATGTACCCTTTAAGCCCACCTTAATTGTATGCTTAGTTTCTTGAATTTATCATTTACATACACTAATATCAGTTTAATACTAAAGTATGACATATAGTATCATAACATGTGAGTTTTGCGAGGCATCAATTGTCGTTGCAGTACACCAAGTTATTTAGCTACCATATTGGTTTTAGCGTGTGGTGATGTTTGTATGAAAACAATCTCTCAATTAAACATTAGGCATGGGTACTTAACCCAAAAAATACCTACCAAAAGCTCCTTGCACGTCTTTCACTTAAGTTTACTTTTCTGATTGTCCTTTTTAATACAAGACAATGTAACAGTTAGATTGTACACATACACATTATAAAACAAACCTTTTCTGCACAATCCTAATATGTAGACCTACCCTAATCATTAATCAATAAAAATAAACCCAGAATTTGTAAATCATGGTCAAATACAGTTGTAATAAGGTAGAAAGGTTTATTTTAGCCAACAGTGCAAAACAGCAATACACAAAAGTAAAAATATATTTACCAAAGGCTTTAATCCAGGGGAGGTTGGGTGTTGTCAGCGCGGCGACTCAAAGCCTATACAAGCTGGCTCAGAGTTGCCAGGAATGCGGTGTTGAAGGCTGCAGTTGTAACATTCTCCTCCCTTTTTAAGGCTGCTTCCTCTCTTCTTAAGTCTGCTTCCAGCTCCCTTGCGTGCTGGAAGGGCCATCTCAAGATGCTGCTCCCGCTGAGCCTGGTTCATTGCCTGCTGCTCCACATCTGACTCCTGCATCTCTCTTAGGACAGCAATATGCTCTTGCTCCCGTTGCCGTTTCCTCCTGACTGAGAATTGGAGAATTGAATCAATCTTTGCTGTCCAAAGTAAAATTATTTGTCTTACAGGACAGTGAAGAATAGTCTTTAAAATATATACATAGCAATTGTAATTAGCAATAAGTCCAAGACTGGTAAATGTTGGTGATGAGGATATACTATTAAATCCATAAAGTTTGGGGTTCCTATGAATCAGTGTTCATTTTTGGCATGAATTTAGGTTTTACGTCTACTCTAGGTACTATGGACAATAACTGCTTTGTCCAACTACACAAATCTGATTCTGCACGAGTCTCCATTATTAGTCTTTTGTCTTTATGGAACAATGCATATGTACTATTGCAATTGATTGTGTAATTGATGTATTAAGAGACAAGTCCTATGGGAAGTGCACATTGATCTAACCATAACATTAATTAATCAGAGCTTCAGACGATACACTTCTCATCCAAAGCACAAGTGAATTTCCCAATACAGGTTATTAATGGTGTACAAAACTCCCAGGTTAAAGATGTTTGTAATATTTACACTGTCATGCGCTGGACGTTGACTGTGTCGAAGCTGCCACCGGTGCTGGTTCAGGTTCTGGCATTGACGCTGCTGTTGGCCGTGACGGGGCATCTTCTTGTCGGATGATCGAAAAAGGACTGCTGTCCTTGCTGATTGAATCTTGACATGAGTGATTATACAAATGACTGGTCAATTACGCGTACAACTGCTACACAATACATCAACAACAACTCAGACAAACTTATACCAAGTAAGCATAAGGGCCAGTGTGCAAAAGAAAAGTACAAGCTAAATTCTGCTTTAGGGTTTCAGCGAACACGTTGTTTTATATGCATTCATCTAAGTATTATTATTATTGAAAAGGGTAACGTAAAAAACCTTACCATCCTCCTTCAGGGACTCCATCAAAGCTGTCGCAGTGTCTCTGTAACGAATGTAGTCTGGACCAGGTTAAATTCCACAATAATGCGTTTATTCAATATATAGAAAACGTAGTAATCATGTTCTGGAATCTTATCAGGTATGATGTCAAAGCAGAAACAAGAGAGTATAGAGGCTTTAGTGGGATTTCCCAATCTGGGTGTGGAACAGGCTGGATCGGTACACTGAAGCAGGTTGTCAGACAGGCCAGGTCGATACACAGGACAGATTCTCAAACAAGCAGGGTCGATACACGGGTAGGTTCTCAGACAAGCAGGGTCGGTACACGGGAGCAGGTTCTCAGACAAAGCAAACATACACAGGAGATCAGTCAAGACAAAGC